>JAJOOR010005487.1:0-14011 GCA_036250505.1 Solanum acaule | reverse complement strand
CCTCTTCTCCTGCTTGGTTTGGATGTACTTGAGCCGAGGGTCCACCGGAAACAGCCTCTCTACCTCCACGAGGTAGTGGTAAGGTCTGCGTACACTTTACCCTCCCCAGACCCCACTTTGTGGGATTTCACTGAGTATGTTGTTGTTGTTGTTGTTGTAATAAATTTTTGTGTGGTTATACTAAAATGGTAAGATTGCCCTTAGTATATTGATTGTTTCCAGGTGCACATAATTAAAACATTCTTGCATAAATATTCTGAAATACTGTAGTTATAGCTCATATAAGCTTAGGAAAAATGTTGAACTACTCTGTAACTACTGACAGCAGTATAATTTAATTCATTTGGTCCCTTCGTTCAGATGGCCCGCAGTCTGGTATCTTTTTCTGACTTAGACATAGAGAAATGAAGTATAACCTCTATACCTGTGTAATCAACAGCAAAAAGAGATGGTTGTATGACAAACATAACGGTCTGGTAGAGAATAAATAGATAACTTGACAATAGAATGCAAGGGGAAACTCAATACAAGTGTGAGATACAATTCACATCTTATATTCATTCAATGAGGGAGTAATTTAACATTAGCTCTAACACACCAATATGCCAACATTCTAACACCTCCCTCCCCTTAAACTCAAGTTGGGGAAAGGAAACTATCTTGTTTCTTTATATTTTGAAGAACTCAAGAAGAATAAACTCATCGGAAGATTGTGCTAATATTGTCGCTTAATACACGAGAGTAAAGTTTTGATCACCATAAGCTTTACGAAGTCATAGAGGTTCCAATGTCATGTGAGAAACTAAGAGAAGGAAGCGAACAATTAACTTGATGAATAGAATACAAAACACACCTACAAATAGGTATGAGATACAATTCACACAACAACAACAACATACCCAGTGAAATCCCACTAAGTGGGGTCTTGGGAGGGTAGAGTATACGCAAACCTTACCACTACCTCGTAGAGGTAGAGAGGCTGTGTTTGAAAGACCCTCGGCTCAAGTGCATCAAATCCAAGTAAAAGAAGAAGAAAATAATGAAGAAAGCATAGCCGTTATTTCGAAAAGCTGTATAAAAAGTTTACAAGAAAGAAACAATAGCAGCAGCAAAATAGTGCGATAATCAAAACTCAATAAACAACATATGGCAAGAACTACAAGGGTGAACATATTTTTGGTGATTCCTTTTCCGGTCTAGGTCAACACTATACTGCCCTAGACTCTGTGATAGGTGATGAAAACTGTATGGTTAGTTGATTCTTTTAGATAAATGAGTTTTCCCATTTCAAAATCTAGTTGATGAGTTCCTCATATTCATTCTTAACATCTTTTCCTTTAAGAACCAAACTGATAGGTTATCAGAGTCCTCAAAAAAAAGTTGATCATCTGGGTAGTCCAGCTCTTTCTTCTGTTTGTAAATTTGCTAGTTGCTCATGTAATACAACATTCAGGGAATCTGAACCAAATTCCTGGGAAGATACCATGAAGGATGAATTAGATCGGAAAAAGTATCCACGTATGCCATGGCATGATGTCCATTGTGCTCTCTGGGGACCGCCGTGCCGTGATGCTGCTCGACACTTTGTTCAACGCTGGAATTATGCAAAGGTTCATGTTTGTTGTAAACATATTTTTCTTTCACTGATATGATTGTATTGTCAGATTGACATTTTCTATAATTCCTCAGAGGAACAAAGCTCCACATGAGCAAGCAATTCCGCTGCTTATGCCTCAGCATCACATGGTTATTCCTCATTACATGGGAATGAGCAGTGAGATGGACAATGGAAGTAATGGTGTTGCGCGTCCTCATAAAAATATCAAAAGACACGATTCATTTTCTTCAGGGTCTTCTTCCCAAGATATTCCTTTGCTTATACCTCAGGAAGCTGAAGGGGGGGAAAGTTTCAAGGAAGAACTAAAAATAAATGGTTTCCATACCGGGCATGATTTTCATGATCAGCGTAGCAGGCCTAGCAGAATCCCTTTCTCTTTCCGGAAGACCCGTGTAGAACCTCTAGCTCCAGATTTGCCAATGAAAGGATTTGTGGACGAGTTGGATCAAAATCTGGAGCTATCTTCAAATCTGGTGCAGCCTGGCATGAAGAAGTTGGACAAGGATTGGTGGGAGAAACAAGAGAGAGGCAATCAAGTTGTTTCACCTGAAGAGAATGGGCAAGTTGGTCCTCGTGTTTCATGTCGTTGCCAGGTGAGTTATAATCATCCCATGCCCTACATCTCTATACGCGCCAATTTATTCAGTTTTTTCAAGCTTCTAATTTTTGTTGATCTCTGGTGTTTTCTTCTCAAAATCCACATATCCACTGTTTAACCCGCTAAAAACTGAAACTTCCAAGTGCCAATAAAGTTGATTTTAAAAGTCACCAAAAATTAGTTGATGGTGTATTATGCTGGAAGAGGAATCTCATTATTTTTTTGTTTAAAAAAATTCTCCGTATATTTTTAGCTGACTGTATGAGAAAATGGCAAAAATGGCCCCTTATGTTTAGGTGGTCTTAACTCTTAATAGTCCCTTAAAAAATAACCCTGTGGATTTAAACCTTTCAGCTTTTCCAACTACACAATTTGAAATATTTTTTGTAGCTCTTTTTTTTTGTTGAAGATAGAAGTGTCTTTTATAACTCAAGTGCTGATGATTCATATAACTGAGAGAAGTAGGCATGTCCAACTCTGGGTTCTTCTTGAGAAAGACAATTGAGTGGTAGAAAGACTTCTCTGGAATCTAAGTTTTGTCAACCTAGAGAGATATATTGCAACTGTTGACCTTGGCCCCCAGGGCTTTGGTTTAGTGGTATGAGTGCAAAGCCTGATGTGCAGGTTAGGTGTACGTCGCAGTTTTGAACCTTGCCGCAGACAATAGCATGGTATTTTAAGTGGAGAAGAGTAGAAGGGCGGGACCATCATCCACCAAGTTTTGTACCATGTGCTACTGGCCCTTGGGAATTTCTCGGTTGTAAAAAAAATATAATGGAACTATTGAACTTTTGATGTCATAAATACCTATTAGTGGGTCGACAAATGATGGAAATGGTAGAGGTATTTCCTTACTTTGAAGCCTTACAAGGCTAGACTCGCAGAATATCTATTTGTCTATATGCAGAAACATTTTGGTCAATTTTTTATTAGAAATGAATGAAAATTCTTTTAGTTGACTGATGCCGTAAGGATTGGGACAGGCTTGAGTCACCTATCTCTATCTGCAACGGTCCATCTGCATACGTAGCTGCATCCATGTTTTATCACTTTTGGAGATCTTCTCTTTTTTCGGAAGCTAAAAGGTGGATGACATTGGAACACTTCATGTTAAAGAGTTGTGAATTGGACTATGGGAGTCTCTGCTCATATATCCTCATGTGTGACTACCACATACTAGTTAATATTGAATAACATGCCTATGCAGATGTCATAACATTTAAAATTCTTCTCGTCATAATCTTCTCTTGATTTTTTGTAACATCGTCGTTTTGGAAGTTTGCTTTATGCGCCTTTGGATGTATATTTTATTCTTTATATTTATAATCTCTCTGAATCTTTGTGGTTACAAATATAATTTAGGCAAATTGGATGGCGCTTTTTTAGGTTTGTGGTTTGCTTCCATAGTGTAAATTGAATATTCAATTGTCGTTGGTTTGAATCCCCCTTATATTGCTTGTGATGTTTTATATCTTATTCTGTCTTTGATTTTTCATATAGTTGATATAAGCTCTTTGCTTTCAGATTATAAGGAGTGTCAGTCAATGGTCAGCTGGAACTAGTCAAATTGAAGAAAGCATACACAATGCTTACTGCTCCCTTATCGAAAAGGCTGAACATTTTGTTTACATAGAGGTATACAATATACTGTTCTCTTTGATGAAACTGTCATATAGCTAGTGCCCATTGGCTGAATTAGGACGTCTAGTTTGTTGTTTTTCCAGCATAAAAGAGTCCTTGCTTGCAGATGGTTGTTTGGCAGTAATCTCTTAAAAACAGGATCACGTGAATTATAGAGGCTTGGCTCTGTTGAAGTACTGGCACCACTTCTCCACCCTAAGTTGTCTTAAGAAGGATATTGTCTTAACCTTCCAATTATAAAGTAGCAGGAGGGGTTTTGTTTGAACATTTTCTTCTTTTAGCCTACAACAGAAGTTGTTTATATTCTGATATTGTGCAAGCTTTAATTGTTGTCTTCTCAAAGATGTAGTGCTTTAATAGTTAACACAAGTTCCAATTCATCATTTCTTGGATGATGAATTTTTTCTATGAATACAAAGTTACCCTTTTCAAAAAAAAAAAAACACAAGTTTACTGTAGTGTTGAATCTATGCATGAATCTGAACTTCTCTTTCTGTTTTAAGTACTCATTTCTTGCATCTCTGTTTTCACCTGTTGGTGGACGCTATATCAAGTTGATGGTTTTTCATATTCCTCTGGATAATCCTGCAGTCCAAGCCTGGGAGTTGTTCATTGAGAAACTTCAAATTTTGACATCTGTACTAGTCTGATGGAAGTTCAAGTTATGTTATTTAAACTTGAAAAATTAACTTCTTTTGATGATTGTTAGTATTTATTCACTGTGGGGACTATGCAATTTTTAGTTCATATGTAAATATCTTAATGACACGACTTCCTGTTTTGCCTTTTAGACTCTTATTCTTCAGTAAATTTGCCTGGGTTGGTGGCTGTCCTATAATCAATGTCATTGTAATCAATTCCAGATTGTGAAAGCAATGGAAGTACATTTTAGGACATAGCCTGGTTAGCAAGCCATATATATAGTTTGGAAACCATTCTTTATGATTTACCACACTACATTCTGTAACTAGTACTGTGGATATGTTTTATGGTGGAATACCTTATAATTGAAAGGTCTTTTTCTATTTTAAAAAAAAATCAGCTTTAAAGGTCTATTGACTACTTGATGCTTTAACTAGGGTTATTACATATACTTTTAAGTTTTAATATGTGGAAGATGACTCAACTATCATATTCCTATAGAGTGATACTGAGTTTTGAATAAGATGTGTTAGAGCAACAATGATGTATTTTGTAGTTTTGCTTTCTATTTCTTTCTCTTAATGATAAAGTTTTCATTTCCAGTTAATTTTTTTGGGGGGTAAATAAACTGATTTTATTACCAAGTGAGAATTACAAATAAAAAAACAGTCTGGACATCTCCCAGAACTGTGTACTTCCAGATTCTATCATACTCTAGCCCAAACCATTGCTTAGTCTATCCAATACCACGTATAACCCAGTAGTTAATTAGATAGGTTACCAATCTAGCATCTGTAGTTTCGTGCTCAATTTCGGCTTCATTCCGCCTCTGATATGGACTTCTTGGACAATCTTCTTAATTATAATGTCACAGCTTCTATACTTCTTCTGAAAAATCCTATGGTTCCTCTCCTGCCAGGTGCAGTGAACACTGGCTGCAAGTGTGATTCGAAAGATTTCAGCTTCTGGTGATTTCCCTTTGTAATGGTCTTGTGCCCATCTCTGCTCCTCATTCCACCCTGATGCCTGTTTCTGAATAGTTTGCCACCTTAGAACCTTCTGCCAGACTGATTCCAGTTAATTTTGTTTGTATTCTTGATTTACTGATTTTGTGCAACCATTCAATGTATCTGATATCTGATACAGCTCCAATGATTTTTTTGTCCAGAATCAATTTTTCATTTCTGGTCTATCTGGAGATGATATTATAAAAAATCGTGTTTTAGAAGCACTGTACAGGCGTATTATGCGAGCTTATAATGAAAAGAAGTCCTTCAGGGTTATCATTGTGATTCCACTTCTTCCTGGCTTCCAGGTAACAGTACTACTAGACTGACCTAAATCTTTTCTTGTGGATATTTGTCTATATTTTTCCACTAAGGATTAAGTTACAACAGGGTGGTTTGGATGATAGTGGTGCTGCTTCAGTTAGAGCTATTATGCATTGGCAATATCGAACAATATGCAGAGGATCTAATTCAATATTGCATAATCTTAATGACCTCATGGGCTCTAGAATGCACGACTATATATCATTTTATGGTCTCAGAGCTTATGGAAGGCTCTTTGATGGTGGTCCTATTGCAACTAGTCAGGTATTTTCCATCCTTCGTCCTTGATTTTTACGACATACTCCATGAATTGTTAAAGGCTTCCCTTTTCATGTCCTAATAGTCAGTGGACGTCTTTCTATAAGTTTAGGCTGTTGTGTCATCTTGTATGTTAACTCTATCTTCTCTATGGTTTTATGCTGGTATTGAATCTTTACTTACAACTGGATGGTGTGGATGAGTTTCACCTCTATGTCATGTGTCAAGGCTTGAGAACGGCTGCTTAGGGGTCGTTTGGTAGGGAGTATTAGGAGAAATAGTCCATGTATTATGTATGGTATTATTTAGTACTATGTTTGATAGGAATTTTGGGCCTATGTATAACTAATTCATGGATTAGTTATACACACTACATGGAATCATAGGATGTATTACTACCTTCCATTTGGTGGTATTAGTAATAATAAGATTTAATACCATGGGATTAGTCTATGTAAAGACAAAAATATCTCTCAAATCATTTGTCATTTTGTTATTTTCTTGATTTTATGTTTTATATTTGTACTAGTAAATTTATTTAAATTAATTAACTTACAAATTAGAGAGAGTTGTTTGTTGCTAAATAAATCCAATTCAAATTAATACAATATTTGAAATGTGAGTTGGTTAACATTTACTAATTAAAAAGGCAAATATATCACCACATGACGTTTGTTGTCTTAATTGAATGAATTATTTGTTGATATATGTGTATGTGGTTTACTAATTATTTGTATTTTGAACAATTTATAAAATTGCATACATATTAAAACTACAACTTGCATTTTTTATGTGTAAATGTAGATGATTTATTCGATTTAACTATTATTTACCATCTTTTCGATTTTAAACGTAGCCGATGTATCTTTTTAAAATTAAAACTGATAAGATGACAATTATCTACCCTCAAATAATTCAAGTGAGAAAATAACAAACATGGCAACAAAATTGTTCTTCTCATAGCTAGTTAGAAAATGATACAAAACTAATATTATCTGGCAATTATCTACCTTGACCCAATTACATAATAATTCAAGGGTATAATTGGAAAGAAGCTTTTTATCGAGTTTTAATCCTAACACGAGATGAGGAGGGAAGCAATGAACCAAACACTTTATAAAAAATAATCTCTGCACTACTAATCTCTGCATTACTAATCCGTGCGTTATTAATCTTTGTACCAAACGACCTCTTAGTGTTATAAGGCTAAGGCTTGTTGCCTTGTACTGTGTGCATTTACTCATTTGATAGGCCTTGTACAGTGGGGAAATCAAGAACAAGATTCTTCAAGACACATAGTTTTTTCTCATACGTAACAACAAGATTCTTCAAGACACATAGATAGCTATTGCCATGCTGTCAAGACCCCTTTTCAGTAGGGTGTTGACTTGATTTACATTAAAAGCCAGAATTGGTTGCTAAACAGATCCGAGACTAGTTCAAGGGAAATCTGTTGGTCTGGAATTACATGATGCTTTTACATTTCAGGCCAGCCTCCTTTATACTCTGGTTTCTTTAGGAGAAGTTATCTCTATAATGGTGCTTTCAGGAAAAGTACTACTAAATTTTTTTGTACATAACTTTGGTCTATTTTTGCTTTTGGTAAGGTAATTTTGTCAAGCCCTTCCTATACTTTGTTTTATACTATATGATTTAAAATAATGTTACAACATGGATTGGGATTAAAATTTTCCATTTCATCCATTAAACAATATTTAAATTTAATTAGTTGAAATTTGAAAGTGGGTTAACTGCTTTTGAAATGGTATCTTTCAGCTTTGGTCAAAGTGGTTGTTTTTAATAAAAATCTCAACAAACACATTTAGATGTTCACCAAACCTTTGGAGAAAGTGCCTTTCATGCTAGACATCTTATTACTTAAACACACCCATACTACCACACTAGGTCTTACTCTACTCCACTTTCCAGTTAGGGGTCGTTTGGTTACTGGTTAGAGTTATGTAGGAATAAGTTATGTAGGTATTAGTTATGCAGGAATAAGTTATGCAGGTGTTAGTTATGTAGGTATTATTTATGTAGTGTTTGGTTATGTAGAGATTGCAATCCATAAAATTGATTATTGTATATTTAATTTGTTGTAAAATAATATATTATTTACAAATAAATAAGTAAAAAATAGTATCAAATTATATTGTATAATTGAATTAAAAAAAAAAAAAGTGAGAAAACAGGAATCTTTAAAAATGGTAAGCTTTTCTGTAGTGACATAAAAAAGCTTTTTTGTAGTGACTAAAATATTGAGTTGAAAGTTTTAAAAGTAAATTGATAGGGGTAAATGTGTAATTTACTATTTTAATACATGTATAACTAATATCCACATAACTTATTCCACCTTCTATCTCGCATAAATTATACATAAATTCCCTTATAATTTATGTAAGTATTAATTATGTAGGACTATAAAAAATGCAACCAAACACCATATAAATAAAATAAATACATGAAATAATTTTTATCCTATTTACAAACCAAACATGGTATAAAATTAATACATTAACTTTTCCTTTATCCAGTAACCAAACGACCCCTTAATTTGTAGTTCTTGTGCATAATAATGTCTTCACTTATTGCTTATCCTTGAAGAAGAACTTATGTAATGTTGGAACCAAAGATCTGAACTCAAAGTGTGTCGTCAGCTAGAATATAAAATGATAATTTATTTTTCGTTTTTTCTTTAACTTTGCATACAAGGGTGTGACTTAGTAGTCAATAACAAGGTCTCAAGTTCAAATCCCATGACAAAATCACTAGGTGATTTCTTCTCAATTGTCCTTGGTAGACAGCAGTGGCGGACGCAGGATTTTCATCAAGGGGTGTCAATGATTATAGTAAAAAAAATTATAATGAGGCTAGTAGGGCTTGAACACATGACAAGTGTTTGCAAGCCCCTAACCAATAGACTAAACCTTCAAATTGTTTCAAGAGGTTTCAATTTATATATTTATATTTATTAAACTAAAATTTGACCACTATATACAACGTAATTTTCCGACCAAGGGTAGGTCCGCCACTGGTGGACAGAGTTATGTTGCCGGTGGGAGGTGGAAGGCATCCCGTGTAATTAGTCGAGATGTGCAAGCTGACCCGGACACTACGGTTATAAAAAAATGTATCCAATTGATGGTGGGCGTATGTTGCAATGTGTGAGAATATGAAAAGCTTCTCATTGACTTGATTTAACAACGTATAAGAGGTGTTCCTTATATAGAAGTCTTAGGCTATGCATGATATGGGTAGGTAATCAATCCCTATGCTAATAAGGTATTTAAGTATTTTATAATTAAATACAAAATATCCCAAGGTATCCTGTGAAATGTTCTATATTATTTTCCTTGTTCAAGGACAATGAATAGGCATACATTTAATTATATTCTGAAATACCCCCTCAAACTCAAAGTGGGGACACCAATTTGACTTTGTTTATTTTGAAATGAAAATTATAGAAATTTGTCTGCGAAATCTCAATGAATAGTGCACAATTACCAGAAGACAAGTTTTGCTAGAATTCTTTCCTCCAAAAAGTCATTGGTAATTGCACAATGAAGCAAAGTGCTTCTTGCTTACACTATTCACTAAATGGAAGCTATTCAATGATATGGTGTTGCAAATCTCCAGAACGATATCAACGTAACTTGAGTTAGCAAAGTAGTGATAAGGAATTCAAGATTTGGAAGAGGGTGCCAGGCCCTATGTTGCTCGGACTCTTCAAAAATGCCAACGGGTGCATGTCGGATTCGCCAAAAGTAGTGTATTTTTGAAAAATCCGAGACGGGTGCGGCATCAAAAGTAAAGAGTCCGCGCAACTAAAGTGCCAGCTGCGTAGAAAGTAACATAGCCGGTTGCCAGAAAGATGAATGGTGCTCTAACGATCCTAGAGAGAGGAGTGATGCCTGACCGGCCGTCCGGAGAGTAGGGGGCATTTGTTGCCCGAGAGAGGAATGGCGTCGAAAACCAGAAGGAAGAACAAATGGAGTAAGCGTTGACCCAATGGGTAACACACATTGGCAAGTACCCCACCCGCTTGTAGTGGAAGCTATTCAAGTCTCTCAAGATTGTAGATGCTATAATGCCATATGAAAAATAGAAAAGCTTCTCGTTGACTTAATTGTAATAATGTACAAGAGATGTTTTTTTTATGGGGAGTCTTACGCTATGCATAATATGGTAGATAATTAATCCCTATGCTAATAAGGTAAATAAGTATTCTTTACTAAATACGGAATATCCAATGTGTCCTAAAGAATTTTCTATATGATTTTCCTTTTTCACTGTGTGTCTTTTGGAAACAACCTCTCTACCTCCACGAGGTACTGGTAAGGTATGCGTACATTCTACCCTCCCCAGACCCCACTTGTGGGATTTCACGGGGTATGTTGTTGTTGATTATCCTTATTCAAGTACAACAAATCTAGATTGGTCTGAATCTAGACAAACATTCACTCAATATTTTAACACTTTGTTTCTTCAGATATATGTGCATAGCAAGATCATGATAGTTGATGACCACACAGCCTTGATTGGATCTGGAAATATAAATGACAGAAGCTTGCTTGGTTCAAGAGACTCCGAGGTATTGCTTCTCAGTTTTGACCTAAAAGACCTCAACTCTTTTAAATGAGTGGAGCCTTCAATTGTTGATAAGAGTATATCACCTAACTGAAACTGCCTGCATAATGTGGTTTGTTTGCATATACTGTGCATGCCACTGCTCTGATATTCATAGTGGGTTGAAGAAGCAAATTTCTTTTTTTCCCCTTTCGTGTTTGCTTAATCCCCAATCTGAGCTGTTTCACTGCATGAACATAACATTACATTTTTCTTGTTAATTACACTTTCAAATCATATTGGAAGTTTTTTTTTGAGTTACTGTATCTTTGTTTGAATTGTCATTTATCTGCTTAAGAATTTTATTTTTTTTTGAAATGGTAAATGTGTATTCCTCAGCATTAAGGACATGCTGGACACCATCAAAAAGTGTTAGATAAACAAAAAAAAAACAACTAGAAAAGAAGATACTTACTGAGATCTTAATAAATCTACAAACTGATCTATATCCTCTAAACCTACTTCTTTACACCAAAAGTAGAAAGATATTATACAATTCCATTAAACTTTCTGGATGAAATTGGATCTATCTTCATAACACCTCCCATTTCTCTCTCTCCAAACTGTCCACCAGATGCATTGTGGGATGATCCTCCACCACTTCTTTTGACTTTTGCTGCCTCCTCTTTTCATCCAGCAACTAAGCAAATCTGCAGTATGCTCCAGCATAGTCCAGCTTGTCTTTGTTATGTTGAGAAATAGAGACCAGAGTTGTGCTGTAAAGGTGCAGTGCAAAAATAGATGACTGTTTGTTTCATTTGTCTCATTGCATAAGAAGCACCTGGAAACTATGATGGCCCCTTTTTTCTTCAAAACTTCTTGTGTCAGGCATGCTCTTTTAACCACCAACCAAGTAAAGCATTTTACCTTGGTTGGGGATGGACTATTCTGTAAGTTTCTCCATATTTTTGGTTGCCCTCTACACTGTACCCTTTCTTCCATTTTATAAACCGTTTTAACAGAGAATTGCCCATCAGCCCATCTTAATGTATCTGGTTCAGCAGTAGTGCCATTGAAATCATCAATCCTATTTAGCAGATCGGCTACTCTATCAATCTCCCAGTCATTTAGCAATCTCCTGAAGAATAAGATCCATCCCTGTGCACTCCACATATCATAAATGGTGCCATCTGGGTTGTTGCTTAGAATAAACAGGTCTGGAAAAATCTCCATTAATGGACTTTGCTCCTTCCAAGCATCCTTCCAGAATTTTATTCCTTTCCCATCTCCAACTCTCTTCTGCAAGTTTCTTTCCAATTTGGGCCATAGAGCTCTAATGGTCTTCCATACTCCAACTCCATAAGTATCAGTGCTCACATTGCGCCATGGGTTGAGTTCACCAAACTTGTGTCTAATTACCTCCCTCCATAATGCATGATCCTCCATATTGCATCTACAGAGCCATTTCATCAATAAACTATTGTTCTGTGCTCTCAGATTTCTGATGCCCAAACCACCTTGTTCTCTACTGTGCATTGTTGTCAGCCAATTGACTAGTCTATATCCTTTGCCCTCTTTACCGCCATGCCACAGAAAATCCCTCCTAAGTCTGTCAAGCTTTTTCATAACTTTGGGAGGTATGGGAAATAGACATTACATATGTAGGAAGTGCATCAAGTACAGAGTTGATAAGGATGAGCCTCCCTCCTAGTGATATGTACTGTGCCTTCCACCTAGCCAATCTTTTTTCAGTTTTCTCTAATATTCCATCCCTAATTTCCCCTGCCTTGTGTTCACTGCCCACTGGCATCCCAAGGTATGTAGTTGGCATCTTTTCAACTTTGCACCCTAAAATGATTGCAAGATTTTGGCTATTTGGCACCTCCTTTATCGGGAACAAACTGGTTTTTCCCCAGTTAACTTTCAAGCCAGAAGAAGCTCCAAAAATAGTCAAAATCATTCTGATGTAACCTATTTGTTGTAGGTGACATACCTCCATTATTCCCCTCTACTATCTCCTATCTCAAACCCTTTAATCCATCTGTTCTGTAATGCTATCCTCATCATGCTGTCAAATCCCTCCATAGCTAGTATAAACAGGAAAGGAGACAAAGGGTCACCTTGTCTAAGACCCCTTTCAGAACCAAAAAAACCTACAGGTTCACCATTCACCAAAACAGAGAACTTGACAGTTTTAATGCAAAAGTCAATCCATTTCAACCATTTCTCACCAAAGCCCATTTGTCTGAGAGTATTCAACAAGAATCTCCAGTTGACATGACCATAGGCTTTTTCTATGTCTAGCTTACACATGACACCTGCTTCTGCCCCTTTAAGTCTGGAGTCCACACACTCACTAGCAATTAGGGCTGCATCCATGATCTGTCTTCCTTTTATAAATGCCATATGATGCTTGTTAACTAAATTGTTAACCACCTTCTTGAGTCTTTCAGCCAGTATCTTTGCCACAATTTTATATATTCCACTTATGAGACTTATAGGTCTGAAATCTTTCAACTCTGAAGCTCCAACCTTCTTTGGGATCAAGGCTATGAATGTTTCAATAAGGCTTTTCTCAAATTTCTGATATTCATAAAAATATTGGAGAGTCTTCAGGATGTCCTCCTTCACAAGTTCCCAGAAAGCCAAATAAAAGGACATAGGGAATCCATCCTGCTCTGGTGCATTCTCCATAGCACACAATTTAATGCCTTCTAAGATTTCATCCTCTTCAAATTGTCTTTGTAGCTCCTCCTGTTCTTCTGCAGATATCCTTGTAGCTTCATGTAACACTAATTCTGGCCTCCACTCTTCTGCCTCCTTATACAGGTCCTTGTAGTAATTTTGAATAGCTTCTTTGATCTCCTCTGCATCTGTCACCTCCATACCATCCACCTTCAAGTTATCTATGGAGTTTACCCTTTTGTGAGCTGTAGCTATCCTATGGAAGTATTTTGTATTTCTGTCTCCCTGTTTCAACCATTGTATTCTTGATCTTTGTCTCCAAGCTATCTCCTCATTTCTTGCAACTTCTTCAAACTCTATAGCCAAGTTTTATTTTTGCATTGCCTCATCATCTGTGAGAGCTCTGTGTTCCTGGATTACTTCCAAAGCTGCAAGCTGGTTTAAAATGTCACCCTTTCTTTGTTTCCAATTGCCCCTGTTATTTTTACTCCATTTTTTTAACTTTTCTTTTAGCATCTTCAGTTTCTCAGCTAAAATATAGTCAGGCCTCCCCTTAACAACAAAAGCTCCCCACCACTGTCGTACCTTTTCTTTGAACCCTTCTACCCTCAGCCACCAACTTTCAAATTTGAAGTATTTTTTCTTGAAGTTCAACTCTCCACAAGATAGCAT
>JAJOOR010005485.1:0-30184 GCA_036250505.1 Solanum acaule | reverse complement strand
AGAACAAATATTCAATATTATTGTCATTATTAGTGTTGAATTGATTTTCTTTTTGCATTAGTATTAATTTGATTTTGATTTAAGTTTTATTATAATTATCAACATCTATGAATTATAATCTTTATTGGACCATTCCGAATTCTAAGTTTTAAACTTGAAATAATATATTAAAAGATAAAAACTATGAAATAGTATAAGAAATATTTTAAAATTATATCAAAGTAAATATTTTTATGTATAAAATAAAATTTTAAAATTACATATATAATGTCGGGTTGGTTTGGTCTCGGGTTGGTTTTTTTTAGTTAAAACCAAACCAACCCAAATATAGTCGGGTTTTTTTTCCCCAATACCAAACCACTAGTCGGTTTTTTTTTTCGGGTTGACTCGATTGGTAGTTTGGTTCGATTTTGTACACCCCTAGGTCCAAACACACTTGGACTAACACTGTTTGCAAATTGCAACTGCCTTGGGCTTTCTAAATATCAAACAAATGGGCCTTGGGGTTGACAATCCATAAATTTAAAATATTGGGCTGAGATTCACCATTGGACTTTAGATTGGGCTGCTATTACACATGAATTATGCATATATGATATATCATACATATATCGTCTATTTTCTATTTAAGCGGCGTAACTTATGTTGCATGAACATATATCTATCGTCTATTTTCTATTTAAGCGGTTAGATGTAACCTATGTTGTAGGCACATGACGCGTATGACTTAATTCTAATTTCAGTTTAAATTGATATTTACTTTTCTTTCTTCACAGTTTTATGGAATATCTTTTTTTACTGTCGTACATTTGGGTGATTCTATGGTGAAAAGTTGCTTCACGGATATAATCAAAATTCAAACATATATTTACGTGCGTAATTGGACCATAGAAGTTAAATAGATGTTTTGATACTAACCAACTATAGGTATCAAATAGGTGAGTTAAACTTAATTTGAACAAATTAAAATGAGCTACGTTAATAAATGAACATGTTATTAATCAGCTCATACTTTAACCGATTATGATTTTCTGGACTAATTTTGCCGCGATAACTAATGATTATCTTTTAATAGAAGTAAGGATAAGAAGTTCATAAAGTCTTACACCATACATAGTGTCAGCCATTACTTAAATTGCGCCTTTTCCAGAATATAAAGACTATATAATAGCATCATCGCTATGTACACAACAAAAACAATAATAATTGGCTACTTCACCACAATATTACAAATAGCTGCCCAACTTAATTCAGAGATAGTTACAGATATGCATCGATTGACCAACTAATTTTCAAGTATGACCGAAATATATAAACTTTACGTATAAATACATATAATATATGTATACTTAATTTAAATTATCTATATTTATCTTTTAAAACTAGTTAGCCGAAATGTCTAGGGCAAATAATTATCCCTTATGATTTTGTTTGTTATAAATGACGACATTTAATTTTGTTTTATCATAATAACATCCCTTCAAATACACACACATCCCATACTTATGTTACACACCGCCTTTGAGTTTCCTATTTTTATATTTCCTTATCCAAATTATTTGTCTCCTCGTTTTTCCTTTAATTAATTATTTTTATTTCTATACATTGTATTTTTCATTAAAGTGTCCATCATTCTTGTTATTAAAAAATAATAATCTATAGTTAAGTCAAACCACTAACTAATATGGTGTGCTTGAATTTTTTAAGACATAGCCAGATATATGTATAGATAACATTATTAAAAATTCTTGTTATTAAAATAGTTTAGTCATATTAGATTCAATGTTGTGACAATAATATAGTAATTAATTAAAGCTTGTGCTCACCACCTAATTTTTATTTTTATTTTTGGTTAACAAGTGGCTATGTGAGACAAGAATTAAATGACTAATTTTGTAAATGGTTAGCATAGGTGTAACGTCTCAAGTATACTGTAGATGACGAATTTGGGCCCTATTTAAATGGGCCAATATGGGCCTAATAATTTGTGAGGCCCGACAAGAAAGCAGCACAGATAAAAACCTCACGTGTGGGTGGGGTTTAAGGGGAAAATGTTGGCAAGGATTAGTCAAATTCTACAATCTGTTTTCTTATTTGCATTTATTTAAGGTGCCACACCTGTTGATGTTAAGTGTCTTGTTAACGCCAGACACGTGTGACTATGACATGCCGACTGCTCGATCGTCAGGTTCCCACAAACACGTTTTTGTTTAATCATCTGGTATTCAAATTCCATTCATCATAAGCTAAAACTTGAATTTGTTGAAGGTAAAACATCATGTACTAAAAGATTTTTTATTTTCGATGCGTAAATTTAAACAACCACGTCCCTCAGTTAGGGTTCCACGTAGGTATTCAAGTTGAATTCATGTCGAGTAAGTAGGTTAATTAGTAGAGATTAAACCCTGATAGATTTTGTATTCTCAAAGTATAAAACTAGAGATTGTTTGTTAAAGTTGTGAAAGGATCTGAATTACCCCATCACGTCTAGCCTCCACGTCGGTATTCAAGTTTTTCTTATCTTACTAATTACTCAAATTCTTGTATAGTAAGCAAGGTAATTATTAGAGGATATATAAACCGCTTCATATTAAAAGATTTTGTATTCTAAGAGTGTAAAATCCGAGATCGTATGTGAAAGGTGAAAAGGATTGGAATACCCCATCACGTCCCCCAATCATAAGCCTCCACGGAGGTATTCATGTTTCACTTGTCTTACTAGTTAAAATTCATGTCGGGTAAGTAAGTAAATCAGTAGATCATAAACCACTCAATACTGAAAGATTTTATATTCTCAGACTGCGAAATCCGAGATAATATGTTAGAGGTAGAAAGGATCTGAACCATCCCATCACGTCCCTCCGATCATAGGCCACCACATACACAACACAAAGTGTTTCCAACTCGTTGTGAAGTGGTGCGGGTGTGCCTGTCGCTCTTACAACTTTTCTCCATGGCAACCCATAATGTGACATTTCACGTGATTTTGCGTCCATAAATAAAGAAATGTGTTACATATATATCTTCTATATTGACTTCTTCTATATAATTTAATTTAGCTCATCGTTAATTAATACTAACACAATTATTTAGTACGGTGCGCAATTTTTTCTACTTTGTCAATAGTCGGTATATTATTTGATGTCCCACTTCACTCCATTTGACTTAAAAACTGACAGAACAACAATAATATACTCAGTGTACGATATATATTTGTTTAGGTGACAGCTATTTTTTAAATATTTTTTTGGGGAGCATAGATGATTTGTAGTTGTGATAAATGAAATGTACTGATTCAGTTATTTGGATTATGAACCCTGTCAATATCAAAATTGAACAACCTTCATTGAATATGTATTTAATTTAAGTAATTGTAGTCCAAATAATTGGCAACTGCAAGTTAATGTGCAGTATATATATGATAATACATATATACTATTCCAGTAAGGATCTTTAAGATTCTCAAAATAAAGGTACACAATATCTTTACTCATTAGAATCAAATTAAAACAGTTTCTGATTCCATCATGTGCTCATTCTCTATTTTGCTCGCTCTTAATAAATAATAACAACCATATGTAATTGTTGTAAAAAAAAAATTGACACTTTGGGTGTGTTTGATATCGAGGAAAATATTTTCTAATGTTAGATATAAAGTAAACTAAGAAAATATTATATGAGGGGGAGAGTGGGGTTCGAGGGCGGCAATAGTGAGATGGTGTCTCAATATGTGATATGTCATATATATATCGTAATAACAGCCTGAATGCGATAGAAGTGCTAGCTAATAATTGAATCTAACGAGTTAACCAAAGATGTGTATCTTTATCATCATCTACAAATAGAATTGTGGCTATTAATTATAAACAGAGTCGATTACACATAATTAAGTTCAAACTTGTACTGTTCATAATTAAAATCTTGACTAGTAGAAATGTTTTCATGAATATTATCCTGTCATTTGTACCTTCCGAAGAAAAAAGAAAAAAAAACTTTGTTTGACATTTATTATTCTAGGACTATGATTTGGTAGAACCGTGTTTTATTTTCTTCTCTCTCATCTCCCGACAATGGTGATTAATATATATGTGTGATTAATAAGAGTAAAGATTATCATAATCTTTGTTAGTTTTGTGTTGACTAGATTATGGTAATGCATTAAATTCGTGCGGAGCTACATCTCTTTCGTCGAAAAATTATATAATATCATGATTACTTTTTATATATATATATATATATATATGTTTTAGATGTTGAATTTCTCTAACTTCTTCATACATTTACCTTTATTTATGTTCACTACTAAAAAACACTTAAATTAGCTATGAACTTCGTCACTGATCCATCGCTATTTTGCTCGTAGCTAACAAAATTTGTCGCTAAGTAGGATTAGCGACAGATTTTGCCGTTAAATTACAAAATTTGTCCATCACGAAATTCAATTTTTTTTTAGTTGTGACTTTGAATATCTTTAGTGAAAATTGTGACTGTGAGATAGTATAGGAGGAAAAAGAAAGAATGGATATATAGGCAATGGAGAGTGAATGTTGCAATCACCAAGTCACACTCATTGTATTATGTATAGCCTATTGTCTCTCAAAAGTAACTCTACATTTCAACTTCACCCTTTAAAAAATTCCTCCTTTCCTTCAATTGGATCGCATCTTTCAATCAACTTTTATTTATTTTATTTTTTATAATGAAGATTCATTGTCTGATTAATTTAGATTTGCTCGATCCGTTTAGGGAGCAAAGTTTTATCTAATAAAAATATCAACCATCTCAATACATCCATGGGTGGTTTTCAATCAACTTCATCCACTCTCACTATCGCTATTATTATTGCATGATGATGATATATTGCTATAAAGGAACCTGCCCTAATTAAGTATGTTATTGTTGTCAATCATATTATATATTCTTGCTTATTAGCTAACTCTTTATACCACTAAGATCTTTTTTACAATTCTTTCCGCTGTAAATTTGGATTTAGTTAGGCTGCAATACAAATACTGGACACCGAATAGAAAATCAGAACAAAGAAAAATCTTTTTCAAGCAAATAGATGGTTGGTTTATCATGTGAGTCTAAGTTAATTTTGTCTAGTTGTTCAAATAAACCATAAATTCATTAAAAAAATTAAATTCATTTCATCTTTCAGCCATTTGCAACAACAAGAAAAAAAAGAGTAGAAAACAACCAACAACAAAACAAAACTGATGATATAGTAATAATTATTATGCTAAACATCAATGCAATTCATGATTATTGTTAGTACAAAAAATAATAGGTTAAAAATGTGTTAACTCAAATAATCAGGACAAAATACACAAATGTGCATGTGGATTTGCTATCTAACAAAAAGAAATTAAGAAGGACTAGTTTAGGCTAAAGTACAATTCTACTTCCTCCGTTCACTTTTACATGTCAATTTTTGAATTTACACAATTCTTAAGAAATAATAATTAATATGAATATTTTATCATAATATCTATATAAACTGATGTATAGTCGAATTTGAGAAAATAATTAATATTGAGGGTAAAACAAAATACAATAATAATATTTGCTCAGTATATTAAAAGTGACAAATAAAAATGAACAAGAGAATAATTTTTACCCTCGAGACTTCTTTAACTTCTACCACTTTTTTTCCGTTTTTTCATCCGGTGTCCAGAGTCCACATTGGAGCTCGACTAAATCTGAATTGCACACTAAGGAGCACCTTCGGGGATGCCGCTCCCAACAGAATTATCTCCATACTCAGGGCATGAACCCGATACGTCTATCCTTTTTTACAACTTAAACAATGATAATTAGTATAATTAAGATGTGTTTGACTCCTAATGAAGGGTACATCCAATTTAGACTGTTCTTATCTGTTAAGTATTACCTAAGATAATCTTCAAGGATCAAATGGATTCATGAAGATTAGCCTTTGATTTTGTGCTTTATTTATTGATTATGAAAAATAAAAAAATCCAAATTAATCTGTTTTTTTTTTAAAAAAAGTTGGAATTTCACATGTGAAAGATGACGTGAACGTGGATTCGTGATGTGTGATTGGGATTCACATCTGGGGTGGGGTCCATTAATGTAATATACTACACATATTCACCTTTCAGGGGAAAAAGGACTAGGATGCAATTTCCATTAAGTCAACGACACGTGGCGATATTCTAGACATGGTCCCCCTTTCATCGATTTTTATTTTATTTATTTTATTTTATATTTCCCGGATTTTATGAATAATTAATCTTATCTTTATCTAGTGTTTTTTTTTTCTGTAAAGTTTCTATTATTTCTTGTGATAATAATAATAGATATAAAAGAAATCCATTACTCACTTTTTTTCTTCCATCTTTGATACTATTAATTGATTTTTTTTATATTATTAAAAGAAAATGAAAAGAAAAAGCGGCATAGGAAGTGTCACAATATATTCAAAGTGGTCCATCTTCACACAATTGCATTTCGTGGTTACACCTTTTTTATTTTTGCTAAATATAGTCTTCAAATAGTATGGAAGTTCTATTTTTTTTTAACTAAAAGGTGAGTTCTTAGTGGTCTTCAACAAGTCTGGGTTTGTGTGCGTAGATTATCCTTGGAAGTGTACTATGGGACGCAACTATAGATCTCTTCTTACAGTTGAGTGACTTTCGGCTCTTTTCGGGAATGACATCGAGTTGCCTTGTAAATTGACTTTATCACTAGATCAATTAATATACTTTAACACAAAATTTGATATTTAGTTAAAATCTTAATGACATAGAATGTATTTATATTTATATTTCGTATCGAAAAATATGGAAGATAAAATAAGTAAAGTTACGTGTCAATAAGAGAGATAGTAGATAAGGCAATCCCTAGTAGAAGATATTAACAACCAAAAAAAAGGAGGATATATCGCAGCATGTTCCTATGGTGCAATTCAAGAAATTATTTTGGATTTGTTGAAAAAATGTAAAGAGAAGACAAATATAGATGATGATATATACAGTTGGTTGCACCTCCACTACATAAACACCCAAAAAAAGCCCAAATTAAAGGACTACTAACACAACCCTCATATGTCAAAATCCAAATCCCACCAACAATATTGTATCCTTATCTTTAATAAGAGTTTTTGAATTCAAATCTTAAATATGATATTGTCTTTGTTAGATATTGTTTTATATCCTATATGTGACTTTTTATGGGGTGTCAATGATACAGTTCGATCGATTATTTTAAAAAAGTTATATCATTTTAATTTTTCAGATATTTTATAATATATAATCAAAATTAGATTTTTTAAAATCATCCCAATCATATTGATTTCTCTTTGGTATCGATACAGTTCGATTAATTTTCATTTTTTTTACTTTTAAAATATCACCTCAAAATGTACTACAATTAAAATATTTCTTTCGCAAATATGTTCGTGAAGAAACACTTCATTTTTTCACCTAGAAGGCAAGAATGTAAAACTTTATTGCCGTATTCTTTGATCTTAAATATTTAATAGGAGTGTTTGCATAGGGTTTGTTATATTGTTTGATAGAGTATCTATTACAGTGTCTTTTAATTGTAAACCTAATTAAGTAAAGGCTAATTAAAGAGCAAAGACCTAAAGTCGTCTAGTCAGCAGAAACTTAGGACCTTGGTTATATTTATATTTGAAAAGTGTTATAAAACATATTTATATATTAAATTTAACATATTTTTAATATACAAAGTATATTTACATACATGTAAGGTTATTCGATTTGATTCGGTTTAGGAATTTTTTGGTCTTTTTCATAAATTAAAATAACCATTCCAATTGTTCGGGACGGTTATACACTTAAAGAAAAGTTCACGATTTTATTGAAAAAATAACATAAATTGATTCAGTACGGTTAGGTTCAATCGATTCGGTCGATTTTTCATACTCTTTTGACACCCCTACTTTCTACCACTAATTAAGATTTGGTCAGACCCCGATTTGAATATTGAACTATAGATGCAAAATAAGGAAAAGAAAAATCCATATCCATAACAACAAAATCTCACTCAATTATATAACGTTTAATTAATTGACCCATAGGTACTGAAATCAAATTAAAAAACATATTTAAGAAATAAGTACTACTTCATCTTGAATAATATATGTTACGAATTCAAGCTTCGAATAAATAGTCGTTTTTAGTATATATGGAGCATTGCACTTTCGATACTATTATAGATTTAATTGGATCCTAATACAAATATCGACTGTCGGGTGTAAAAAACAAAAGAAAAAGTTGTACATCCCCACTCACTTCCTTACCACATAAGGCAAGAAATGGAAGAAAGAAAATCTGGCTTTCATTTTCTTTAGTGAAATTTTGTCTGAGGAATTGTCCCTCTCTTAGGTCTGGCCTTGTCTTGAAAGCATTGGCTACTCTCTGTAGAGACCCCTCCCTTCTCTGCTACTAATGTTTTTTGTTTGTTTCTTATGTTTTAGTAGTAATATTTTTAAAGGGAGGGAACATTTTCTGAGTACAAAAACATCATTATCTTATCTGTCCTTTATTATTCACTCTTTATATAAATTAAATTAAATACTTATATATATGAACATGGACCACTATTTTATTTATTTGCTTTTTCCACTATCTGCATCAAACCCTTTGTCTTTTAACCACTTGTATGAACTATACTTCCATCACCTAACCAGTCAAAGATGCCCACTTTTTTTTTTCCCTTTTTCTCTAGCTCTTTTATGTACCAATTTTTTTACATTTTCATTTCTAATATTGTAGTGTTTTGTTTATTTTCGTGTATCTCAATTAATTTAATGGGATATCTATTACTTTTCATCAGCAATAGTTATTATATAATTTTATCCATCAAGGCTAAGATTGATACGAAAAATCACGTAGTATTTTTTTTTCTCCATTGAGTTTTAAACTTGAAACCTCAAGATTCTCAACCAATTCATTGACCATTAGGCCCAACTCTTGAGTGCTTCTTACATGTTAGCTCTTCAAATGTTCAAAATATTGTTTGACTTGATATATTATTTATGAAAAAAAAAATAGATTTTTGAAATTATGATATAAAGAAATTTTGGTTATTTATATGATTTATAAATTGTTTCTCGTATATATTTTAGATATTTGTATGACACAGAGTTTAATATAGATTTTTGGAACAATAACGTTTTAGCTTGTTTCATTCCCTATAAACATGATTTTCCATCCTACTTCTGAATCAGCTCGCTAGGAAAATGCACGATGAAGAGCAAATTTCCATCGAAAAAACATAATATTCCACCCTACTTCTGAATCAGCTTGCTAGGAAAATGCTCGATGAGGATTGGATTTCCATTGAAATAGTTGAAGCACCACTGAATTATTTTTTTCTCATTGGTCATCCAAAATATCTGTGAGAATGAAATCCTTAAACATTTTTCGGTGAGGAAATTTAATTGAAAAATAAGTAACGTTTTAGACTTTTAGTTGTTGTTTCTTGTCTTGATTTTTTAAAGCGATAACGTTTTGAGATAATTTTCTTTTCTTAAAACAATACTTATTTTGAAATGGACGGATAATAGATTAATACCTTTTTGCTTATATAAAACTCACTTTTCTAAATGTGGGAAAGATTTTAATTATATGAAAACGACTTTTTGCAAAAATAAATTAAAAAGATAATAATACCAATTATTATAGACAGGAGGGAGTAATTGTTATGGTCTGAATATCCTGCATAGGAGAAAAGAGTCATGGTTATTAAGAGTCAGTTAATCAGTTAATTACCAAAAGAGAAAACAAAACGTAATATTTAATGTTCACATTTTTTTAATTCATCAATTATAAATAACAAGATTATAAACAGAATAATTGACAAACATTTCTTAATTTTTTTTTAAAAAATAATTCAAACCTTACTTCAATGGTTTTATTCATGATAAAGTACTAACACAAAATTTTGAGTTTTTTCTTTTTTGGACATCATGTGACTTTTAGGATATCTACGTGATTAGATGCATAGCCTTATGTTATATAGATGCATATTTTATTTGTATTTTTCATTTGACATATGAGATAAAAAGAATAATATTTACGAGATAAAATTTGCAATTAACTTTATTCCATATATATTTTGCAGTATTAGATATCATTTCTTGTTTTGTACAAGGATAAAGAATATCAATCTCATTTTTTTTTACACTAATGTCTATTTATTCCATCATTTTGTTTCGTATGATATCGCATTATATTCCAAAAATACACCTCTTTCATGACTTCTTCTGAAAAAAAATTCAAGAATCCCAAAGGATGATGCAATGTTCTAGAAGTGTATTCAAAGAATTTGTTAGAAGATAAAACTTGAGAGCTTATTAATGAATTTGCTCTTATCTATGACCAAACGCCTAATAAGACGCTAAAATTGAAACATAACATGCTTAAATTGGGACGAAATATTTTTTTTTCTCTCTCATCAAAAGTCTCACTATTTGATTATGGATCCCCTAAGTTCTATTTTTTCTCTCTCATCAAGAGTCTCACTTTAATCTTTTAGTTTAGTTTAGTTTCACGAGGTTTAAAGATTACTTTAAGTGGTAGCTCAATTATAAGTAACACAAAGTTGATTTACTTTTCCCCCTAAAAATAATGCTATATATACTAGTACTAAACTACTACTACTAATAATGCTTTTGGATTAGAATAATAATTAAAAAATTGACAAAACTTACCTAAAGTTAACTTTCTAGCTTCCATTCACGATGTATCGAAAAAAGAAATCATCCCAAAATAAGTGTCGACTAAAAAAATCAAGATAAAAAAGATAGGAATAACAATTGTTTCTAATTGTACACACTTATTTTGGAACGGATAAAGTACGGTTTTGGGACGAGGCTCATGAGAGTTCAACGGGCAGGATTCCTGCCCCAAAATAAGAAAACAATTCCCACAAAATGTGTACTCAATTTGCAATGGAACAAACAAAAAAAAAAATTGGCAATTTAACTAAAGGTAGAAGCTTTTTTATAGAATAGGAACTGTTTTTTTTCTTTTTGTACATGGCTAAATTCAAGCTTCTACCATTATGAAGAACAAGTTAAATTCTACAAAGACTTAAAGTGAATTTTTAAAAAAACCCATAAAATTGGTTTGGGTCAACCTAACGAAGATGATCTTAATAATTATCTCTAGCACTAAAATTGATCCTCTCTCAAAAGAAACTTGTGCTAGCTAATTTAAACTTTTAGTTCATGTTGTTCCATTGCTTGTGTCCTGGCACCCATTTTGGGCATTTGGGGCTAAAGTAGTTTGACACTACTCTTGAATTCAATAGCTCAACAATGGGTTCAAATTTCACACATCTTGGTGTCTTGTACTGATTTATTGAAGCACCTAAACTTATAGCATAGTCCATTAACTTGTCAAAAGTACCACTTTCAACAATCTTGATTTCCAATGGCCCGATGGACTTGTCCGAGGCACGTCCCTGACGGTATACACTGTTGAGGGACTCTTCAATAGTGAGGCAACAATCTTCGAAAACAGATGGAGGAACTGGGGTTGATCCATTCACATTCAGCTCCCAGTATAACACATAATGCCCTGGAATTGTTGTTGTTGTATCAGCATAACTTGTGTATTCTGTCACATGTGCATCAAATGGCATAAGATGTGTGACTGCATTTTTTACTGCATTTTGTAGTTCAACTTCATCTGTCTTGTCTGAATCAATACTTAACACCACATTCTTCCTACAGATGAAGTTGAATTGTGGCGCGTTGTTCTTGAATCCAGCTACACGTAGCACATCGCCTACACGATACCTATAAAGCCCTGAAATAAAGATCAAAGATTAATAAACCAGTACGAATAAAACTCAAGAAAATTCATTTTTTTAAATTGACATAATATGTAACTTACCAGCATATGTTGTGACAATAAGCTCATACTCTTGCCCAATCTTGACATCAACTAAATCAACCAATTCTTGTTGTTCTTTCTCATTAAGTGATTTAGGCATGGAAATAGAATTCGTCACACCGTTGTTTCGATGAACAGGCAAGAATTCAAAATACCCCATAGTAGGAATAAGGGTATAAGCAACTTCACTTGGCTTACAAAGGGGGTTCAAATTGACACCAAAATAGCACTCAGAAGAAGCATACATAGTGCAAACAAGAGGCAAACCATTGCTATAGTAATCAAGAGTTGGTATATATTGTGACATAGTACCAGTCACAATGACATCTATGTATTTGGTATTAGGCCACAATCTAGTAATAATCCCTTGCCATGAATCTTTACTACATTCAGCCTCAACAAAATCAGCTAAATTTTTATCTGGTTTAAGGATCTTCATCACCGCCTCTCGTACTGAGAGGTCAGTGATTTGGGAATTAATGGTTCCGGCTCTGATATCATGACAAAGAAGTGGCCAATGCTTTTCTAGGAATCGAATAGCACGGATAAAACCTGAGGCAAAAACAGCCCCAACACGAAGAACTTCTTTGTTTTGGCATAGACCACAAAGCATTTGGGAATACATACTTTGGTATGAATCAGAACAGAGAATCGTATCGTTCGGGCTCGTGTAGTTGGTGTATGGATCAGGACGCCTATTTTTGAAATGAGGGCTTTTATAATAACTTGTTAAAACAGGACGAGCTGGTAATCCACCTGGTGTTTTAGCCTCTGATTTTATAAACAAAAAATACATTCCTTTTCCTTTTTCAAGGTCTGGAACAAATTGACTCATCACAGGCATTAAAAGACTGTAAAGCTGTGATCTTCTTGCAAGTTCCTCCTCAATCGTCGGCATCAGTTTTCGTTCCCCACCAGACGTACCGGAACTGCACAACCATGAAATTGCATCTTAAGAATACTAATTAAAATACATGCAGGAAACACGTCGATAACAGTTTTGATATTTTTTTATACTTTTAGTAAAACGAAAACCAAAGAGACGATGACAAACCTTGTTAAAAACTCAGAGATGGGTTGAGAGCAGAGGATTTGAGATTTATCGCCATTGGCGATACGAGTGATATCAGACTGAATATCCTCATAAGTAATAGCAGGCATGATTTTCTTGAAATTTTCTCTATCAATATGACCATTAAGGCCATGGCGCTGCAAATACTCAACATGGGCATTTTTTGTTAGTATTTCAGCAAGGACTTTCTTTTGAATTTCATCAGCATTTGTGGTAACTTCTTCAATAAAATGAAGAACTTGCTTGTTGTTTTCAGTAACAACATCTGATTTTGGTGCCTCAGGCATGGTTTTTTTTAATTAACAAAACAATATTTTGTGAAGAAAAAGAGAGAATTTGTTACAAAGGAGAAAGAAGTGTTTATGTGATTTTTGTTTTCTTGGTTTGGTGTGGGTGTAAGTTGTTAGTAGAATGGGGCTTTATATAGAGGGATATTTGGTTGAAGTGTGGCTTTGTGTCCTGTGGTCCAATTTGTATTTGCATATTTAAAAGTGCAGAGGAGAAACTAATACAGTACCTAAATCCAAATATATATTTTT
Organism: Solanum acaule; assembly: GCA_036250505.1. NCBI lineage: Eukaryota > Viridiplantae > Streptophyta > Magnoliopsida > Solanales > Solanaceae > Solanum > Solanum acaule. The sequence continues at coordinate 16,679 of JAJOOR010005485.1, read as the reverse complement.
TTCTTCCTTTTTTGGGTGTGTGGATAGGATTAAGAAGCATATGCCTTTTTTTTCCTTTTTTTTTCCATCTGGTGTCAGGTAAGTGATACTCGCATTGGAGCCTAACTATTTTGGATATGTGTTGTGTAGGGCTCCATTCGGAGGGAAGGACTCTCTATCAAAGAATTTTCCATATCCAGAACTTAAAATTAAAATTAAGGAAAAAACAACTTCATCCACTGCACTACATCTTTTGGTGAAAAACCATATGCTTTTGTGAATAACTAATATATACATCTTTTATATTGTAGTACAACTTTTTTTTAAAAAGAAAATTACCATAAATGGCTGTCCGTCAAAAAAAAAATGTACATATAATATGTACTCTAATAAATATGAGAAGTTTAGTTGGTGAGTTAGATAGGCTACCTAAACTTGGTTTCTTCATTTCGTACCATAATTTTCTACTTTCTTTGTTTTAATTGATTCGTTTTCTTTTTTCCTTTTTAGTATGTTTTAAACAAAAGAATGCCTTTTAAAAAAATATAATTTGACATTTCACATTAGAGAGTAAATATTTTTAAGAACAAAGATTAAGAAGTACTTTTTTTTTCTTCCTTTTTTGGTGTGTGGATAGGATTTTGATTTTTGTGTAATATACATATTGGTTTTAATTTATCAATTATTTCCCTTTTTAGTATGTTTACGCAAGAATGCCTCTTTTTATAATTTGACATAACATTTTTAAGAACAATTAGTTTAAACTTCAAACGTATTTTTTTTTTGGTGGCTGTGGATAGGATTATACATGGGTTTTTATGTCAATTTGCTTTTGGAAAATTGAAAACATGCATTTGTGACTAACAAAGACATACAACTTTCATGCCTTTATATACGTTGTTGTCATAATTGCGACTTAGAGTACGTATTTAAGATTCCTCCAGAGAGTGTCGGAGAAAAATATTTTATAACTTCTTTTAATATTTTCAATTGGTTAATTTTTTTGTAAAAAAATAATTTCGATAGAAAAACAAATTACTTAAAAAATGAAAAGAAACTTTTCTATTAGAATTATAAAAAATAAATTTCATAAGTAATATTCTATTGTCCTCTCGATCCTCTAACACACTTCATTTTTATCTCACCCCTGTAGTTCACATCCCCACCACCCCATACCCCTATTATCACCCCCCTCTCCCATAATATTTATCGATATTATGTATACAGTACTAATTAAAATCTTATATCTATTTTTTGAAAAATATTTTCCTTTCCTAATGTACACACCATAATCATGTATTTTTAGAGCAAAGTTTTCTAATTGTCTTTATAAGCCGTTGTTGTCTTTTACTAATACACAATTAAAGCCTAATTTGGATCTTTATTTGTACAATTTCCGGACGCCTTATCCATTTGCCCCAATTTCTTTTCTGCGAGTTAATTATAGTTTAAAATATACATTATTACTTCTAAAATAGTAAGTAATTATTACTAATAAAACATGAAAATAGTAACAAGATAAAATAGACACGTTACCTGCCATAGCCTATAAAGTCTTAACTTAAAATAAACTTATAATGTAGTGTATATTTTTACACTAATACGGCAGATAATTAAGTTGGATTTTACAAAAAATGATTAAGAAAAATTACCAAATATAGCTAACTACAACACTAACTTTTACTTTATCCAAAAGCTTATGCATAAAATTTCAAACCTTTTCTATCTTTCAAACCTTTCATACACCAACCAACCAAATAGAAAACACCTTTTCTATCTTTACTTTTATTTTTACTAAATTTTGCATTGGCTGCCATGGAGAGAGGGGTGGGGGTTCGGAGAAACCGTCAGTAGAAAGGATGTTTTTTAATAACTTGATAATTTGACTAGTTAAAGGTTATTTTTTGAGCTAAAAACGTAATAATTTTAATATTTTTAAACAAATAGTATAACAAAAGACAAAATTGACTAATAGTTTAACATATTTTCGATCATTTTCCGTATATATAAATAATTGTCGGCTATATGAGTTAGTCGAGTACATCGTGTGCTTGTCGTATGTTGTACAATGAAAAATTAAGAAATTTGTTACAAAATAAAGATGTGTATTGAATTTTTGAAAAATATATTTACATGAAAACTTCATTATATTTTACACTAATTTATAAAAAAAAAATTAATTACAAGATATATAACTGTGCTATGACTACATTACTGATTTTATACAAAAATAAAATAAAATTGCAAGTAGGAAAAATGGAAGGTGAAATTACAAAAATGAGAATCGAACTCTCTGATTAATAAAGTAAAAGTTCAAGTATCTAATCAAGCGAGCTACTCAGAATTCAATTTTGGTATATACATATTCCTTGTTATTTTTCAGCTTGATTTTGATTTTGAGCTTGTCACGTGTCTTTTTGTCTAAATTAAGGAAAAGTTGACGTCAAATTAAAGTATAATGAGAGGAATATAAGACACAAAGCATAACATGAGCAGTATATTTAAATCGAAAATATAACAAAGAGTTTATTTAAAATATTTCCTATCGTATAGAGATATATTTGACCCTTTTCCGATTAAATAACGTCCAAGGTGGTACGGATGTGAGTTTCCGGTGTACATTGTCCAAGGTGGAAAGATGACAGCTGGACGAAAGACATGTGTAGTATCAGGAATGTATTGTGTACCCACTTGACAACTGTTCCACGTCAGATGTTTTACACGTGTACGCATAGGAGTCACTGATGTCAAATGCTTTCGTGGGGTACTAGCATTTCCTCCTCCTATTTTTACTTGTTTAGTTTGATTTCATACGTTTTTTTGAGAAATTCAAAATAATAGATAATATTATGTTATTCCACCGTAACGTTAGAAAATGAAAAGTATTTAAAACAAGTGTGAAGTATTAAGGAAATAGTAAATTATCTTTTGATTTTTTAATTTGGACATGTAAAATATGATAACGATTTCTAATTAAAATACCACTTTAATTTCTTCTTTCTTCACGTAATTTAATAGTAGTATTATGCTATTAGCGTACGTATACATACCATGTTTTAGTTTTCTTTTGTCACTTGATAAACTCTACTTTTTGTTCTCTCCCTTTCAACATTATCAAAGTAGTAACCTTTTATAGCTTGATTGATATCGTATTTGATAATTGATATGCTTTATTTAAGTCAAGAATCTATTGGAAAATAATTTTCGTATTTTATGATATAAGAGTAAAGTTACATACATATCATCATTATTGTGAGATTACACTGATATGTTATTGTACTTGTTGTTTAATTGATTAACAAAACAAGGTGAAATATTTGGGTTGTTTTACATAGTTAGGATCCGGCCCTCTTAATTAATCTCAATTCTTGAGGATATGTAAAAGAGAATTATGATTGATAATTCGTGATGTTATAGCTGTTCAAATATCAATAAAGCGTAAAATAACCAAAATTACTCCTTAATTGATATTTCATAAGATTATGTATAAAAGAGAATTACGACAGATAATTTGAGACGTACAACGTATCAACTAGCTAAGATTTGTTTCAACTTATCACCTATTGCACGTCTATTAATTAAACAAACTTGTTGAATATTGAGGATAAAAAGGGCATATTCATGTTGACTTTGCTTCATGAATATTGAGAATAAAAAGGACATATTCATGAAGCAAAGTCAACACGAAGCAACTAGAAATTGTATCGTATAGTTTTCAATTCTTGATAAATTTCAAAGAAAGAAATATGCGCACAAATTTAAACACCTAGCTAAAGAACCCAAGTTTGTTTAATTAATAGACATGCAATAGGTGATAAGTTGAAACAAATCTTAGCTAGTCAATACGTTGTACGTCTCAAATTATCTGTCGTGATTCTCTTTTACACAAAATCTTATGAAATATCAATTAAGGAGCAATTTTGGTTATTTTACCCTTTATTGATATTTGAACAGCGATAACATCACAAACTATCAATCATAATTCTCTTTTACATATCCTCAAGAATTGAGAAATATTAATTAAGAGTTGGTTTTGACTATTTCTTTCTTTCAATGGTATTTGAACAACTATAATATCACACATAGTTGAGACTAATCGTATTCATATTTAACCACAAAAAAAATAAAATCGTATTCATATTGAGCAATGAATTACCATAAAAAGCAATTAAAAACATGGGGTATATTTGCTCTCGAAAACTAAATTTCTAATTGATAAGTAACATAGACACGTCGCACCGTCAAGCAAAATTTGTTTGAGAGAAAAATCTTTTCTAGTAACCCTCCAACATTAGAAAGAAACAACTAGATATTAATTGCATTAATTAATTTGAGCACTATTTGAATATATGAAAAACAAATAACATAAATTAGGGAACAGTAATGTTGATTTAGTCTAAGAATAGGTTACCAAAAAAAGGTCAATGTAGATACATCATTTTCTAGTCTAGTTGCTCATTGATGTTAAAACTTCATATGAATTAAATCAATACTTAAAAGACTTAATTAGTTGTTATTTATTTATTAATTAATTAGTTGTTGTGATGTTCCCTTTGACAAAATGTCAAAGCTGAAAATAAAATTTTATGCAACAATTTTTCTTTTTGTTGTTGCCGTCACTTTGAAAAAAATAACAAGTAATCGCCGTTATTTGATTCGATTTTGCTTTGATTAGTCAAAATTATTTGTTTTCATCCATAAAATTGTGGTTATCTATTTTACTATGACTTGTCACAACTCAACTAAAAGTTTGTTGAGTGCGTAAAACAAATTGTGTAAGGAGGCAAAATGTGTGATGTACGTAATTTTATTTGACATAAATATTAGTAATTGATTTCATTATTTGAATTCGTAAATTTTTGTTAGCAAATATAATTTTATCGTTGCTTCAAAGCTTTTGTTTCAGTGTGCCATTGGACAAAGTTGCATCGGAGAAAGATTAATGTAATGCATAAGATTTGTTATATATGGCATATGTAAAAACAGCAGAACCAATGTAAATCTCATGCAAGTCATAATAATAACTCTATTGGTGAATCCCAAAAATCACTTTAACAATTATCAAGAATATATTGCACCAATTATTGGTTAAGGGACTCAAATTCTCTCATAACAAAACAAATTAAGTAATACAAGAAATATAAATAAATTGGAACAAGTCAACATGGTGATAAGATAATCACTTCAAATCTATCAAAATGTTGTCTTCCTTATCTTATTTTTATGGATGAAAATAAATGAATTAATGATACAATGAAATTATATTAATAAACAGAACCAACAAGGGTTATATAGTTAAGAGGTAAGTTATATTTCAATCCTTAATGAAGTCTTGGTTCGAGTCTTTTTAAATAGTGAAATTTTTTAATGTGAATTTAAATTTTATCGTGAAATAGAGATATATAAAAGCAAAAGAACAAGGAGGAAGTGGTTATTTAGTATGGACAGGTCATCAACACAACAACAGCTGGTCGCCACGTGTACAAATAGTTGTCTTCATGCATTGACTAGTAATGTGGACGGTTGCAATTTAAACTTTAAGACAAGTCAACTGATCTGATGGATAGTAGGTGGACTAGTTTAGACACAAAAACAAATTAAAACCATAGTATATTGGACTTTCATAGTTGAAATTTAATATGACTCCAACAAAAACAAAAACAAACATAAGTATAAGAAGTCTAATAAAAGAAAATAATACATATTCAACAAACGAGTCATTTATGAGAATAATCTTGAAATTTTGATCTCACTTGTCTTGCCTCATTATCAGAAGTTTTGACAATATATGTTTATGAGGCTGGTAAGTGAGGTCAAAAGTTCAAAATCACTCATTTTCAAGGTCATTATTACCACCAACACTGATACACCGTGGTTTGTAGCTATTGAGTCAAAAGTTCAAAATCACTCATTTTCAAGGTCATTATTACCCCCGACAACATAGTTTGTAACCACGTGCTCTAATCCTCTAATCTACAAGTCTCACCCCGTCTTCACTGAATTTGCTCCCGAAAATACCTTGAAAAGGGAACATATCCCTAACCATTTCAGATTGTTATGATGTGAAAGCATGTTTATCTCTATAAATATATAAGAAAAATGCGTTTATAAGGTTTGATTACAATTTTCTACACAGAAAGATCTAGACCTCGAGTTTTGGTTATCATCGGGACCTAATAAGATCTACACGCTCTCTAAAATTGTTCCATTTTCAGGGTCGAACAAAAGACCTTTAATTAAAAACAAAATAATTTCATTCCTTCCATTTTATCTCTAGTCATTATTCGTTTTAAAATATCAAAATATTTTAAACAAATATTTGTCAAATTTTGATGAGATTGGATGGAGATTAAAAAAAAATACTAGATTTGGGCGGGTGCACCAAGGCAGGTAGGACCTTTACGCATATGGGGCGCTTAGTGCTTGGTGTTAGGAGTAATATAAGTTGAGGATTTTATGGGAATGTTTACAAACAAAGAGAAAAAATATAGCAAAAAAAAGGAATGTATGTATTGTGAATACCCACATTCCATTAATATTTTTTATTTTTATACTATAGTTTGTAGGTTGAAAAGGGAGACATAGACAGTAATGCAAATCTTTGACCGTTGACTTCTTATCACCCCTTTGAGATATTTTTATTTATTTACTCATTATATCAATTTCTGAAATTTTTAACATCTCGAGAACAAGGTGTTTTTATATTTTATTTATTAAAATAATATTATTACTTATTAGTATTAAAAAAATATGAAATAAAAAGACGTGAATGTGTAGTGTTTAAGTTGGCAAGCCAAGTGGGAATTATCATTCTATCCCTCAAATTCCTGCTCTCCTATCTTGTCTCCCATTATTCCAGCCTTACGTATTCTTCTTTTATTTATTTAACTATATGATATAAATTTATAATATATATATATATGAACGTTGACTGAAAGAGTTTTTTTTGGACTATGTCTGGTATTAATAATATATGGATTAGTTATATATGGATTAGTTATGAGGAAATTTACGTATTTCTTTATTTATGAATTAGTTATATTGGGTTTATTTAATTATCCATGTATTAATAATTAGTGTATTACTTATTTCATCTTTTGTTCGGCGCAAAATTAAATTATAAATAGATTCTTTCGTAACTTATGTATGTATTACTTAAGTGGATTTCTAAATTGCAAATTAAATATTGCATTAATTGATATACATAAATAACTTAGCTCCTAATCTGCTATCAAACATGATATTACTTATATAGAGTTGATTTTAGTATGTGCATAACCCTTTAGTGATCGTTTGGTTGGTGGGATGCAAAAGACAAAGGCAACTCACCCTTTAGTGATCGTTTGGTTGGTGGGATGCAAAAGACAAAGGCATTCCATGAGTTGGAATGTCATGAAATGTACAAATGGTAGAATAAAATAATCTCCGAACCAATAAATACCCAAAAATCACAAGTGAAACTATAAAATAATTCCACATTTTATCTTGGATTAATATTTTTATGCCTCCTACTAAATGACCCATAAAGTCATGATATTTTCAAAGTTAAAGAATCTTCACCTATTATTTGTGAGTACAAATTTTAACATATATATATATATATTATTAAATTCAGATGCATTAATTGAAACAACACTTCATAAAAATATTAAATTCAGATTAATCTAACATTACAATACTCCATCAAAAATATCGGATTCAGATTTGCATATTTGTTTCTAGGCTAGCCCAAAGATCTTCATCTATTAAAATATTTAAGTATTCTACAAATCACAAATCTAAAATTTTATTTGCTCACATTCAATAATTTGTTGAGTCGAACTTCATGCCTTTTGCGAACAATATAGGACACAAAAATCGATGTGGTCAATACTTACTTATTTAGTCTTAACATAATTATTATTAAGATCTTACTCGAGCCCCTCTTACATTTTTTGAACTAAAACAACTCACTAATACCACTTATATAATTTGAATATTTTACACGTTTATTTTGTATTATGAACTAAATCAATAAATTATAACTTTAGAGTAATAGTAAAATTATCTTTATGTAACCAAACGAGTTATAAATATGAGTCGAATGTACAAGCAACAACTGATACTTCATTGATATAGATATTTTTTTTCAGTATCAGCTAACACGAGATGTTTTATTCGTGACTGTCAAAAACCTCAAGTGAAACTAGTAGTGCGTGGTTGTCACTTGTCAGAGAGGATGTGATTATTATATAGACTACGAATTTATGTTGTACAAATATTTACTTTGTGGAATGCATGTAAAGATTTTCTCAATACCCTGTAAAAACAAACAACTTTAATTTTAACTTTTGTAATAAAGGTAGACAAGAGGAATCACCTTTGTGAAGATCGATCGATCACCACAGAATTTTTTTCGACTCTGAAAAGGATATATATGATGGACTGATCAAAGTGTAGTATAGTAGTACTATACGTCTGTAGTAATGATTTGCCTCATTGACATGACATCTTCATCATATATCTTCTAATTATTAATTACACATGTATTAAATCGACTCATAAAATCGAGAAAAGTATATATATATATATATATACTCCCTCCGTCCCATTTTATGTGGCAACATTTCCTTTTTGGTCAGTCCCAAAAAGAATGTCACATTTCCTTATATGGAAATTATTTAAAGGTACAATTCCTTTTTTATCCTTATTGGTCCCACTTAATCTTAAAATAATACTCCAATACATTTATGAGGAGAGAGAAATTGAGTCTACTTTTTAAAAGGGCAATTTGATAAACATTTCAAAGTCTTCATTTATTTCTTAAACTCCGTGCCCGATCAAATGTTGCCACATAAAATGGGACGGAGGGAGTATATAATTTACTGTCTGATCAGGATTTGAAGTGTATGAATTTTAATTTTAATTATTAATTACACATGTAGACCTAATTGTGTATGAGAAATTAGCACAAATAATCGGCAACAAATATAATATATATTAAGGTATGATATACATAAATATACATTTATTAATACAAAATAGTATATATTATTTTTATACGACCGATCAAATGTGTAGCTTGTCTATGCATGATTTATCATCCCCTTATGTTGGGGTTGTGGGGTGGTGATGGTGGGGTATATCCTCCCCTTATGGTGGTGTGGGGGGGTGGGTGGAGGAAAGAAACAAGAAGGAAGAAGGAAAGGTAGGTTTGTATTTTCCCATGCAAAATTATCTATAACGTAAATGACAAAACGCACAAGCACGTGAAGTACAAGTTGCTCAAAGCAAAATCTCAAAATCACATATACCAAGTTGGACGTATAATTATAATGCACACACCACCATCTTGTTGCACGAGCAAAATCGTCCAACAAGTCATCATATCGATTATCGGGTACTGATGAAATTAAATGGTTGAGAATTCTTCACTATAACCATATGTTTTGGGGTCTGAACTCTGACTGTTGAAAACGATTTTGTTGAAAGCACTATTCATGAAACTAGTCATTTAATACGCGAATTCAAATTAGTCGACCTCCAAGACGAATATCATCAGATACTGAATAAGAAATCAAGAATAAAAAAATAAAATAAAATAAAGTATAGGTCTAGCTAATAAAGCTAGCTAGTGTAGAATACAAATTCAACCCGACAGAATATAATTAATTTTTCTGGCTTAATTCTTACTTAAGAGACCAATTATGTGGTCCCTAATTTTATGTTTCCCTTTCTGTATGGCATACACCATTATTAAATTTAAGCTAATCTTGTTTAATTAAAGGCATACACTATTCCTCTAAGTGGTACGTAATTATCACTGCATCGTTAATTTAATTGTGACATTCTTTTCGTCTAATTAACTATGTCTGTTTAAGAATCTAGTACACACGTTAATTAGACCTCACTTTGATTACCTATGATTCAACCTATGCAAATTGTCAACTCTTTCCTTTTCTTAATCACATGATCAACAATCAAATTATAGGCCTTGTCTGGGTACAAGAAATATATATTCATAAAATTTTACATATAGTACACAATTCGATAAAAATAATTACAGTTGTTAGTCAATATTAAAAAAATATACATAAATATGTATACTATCAATATTAATATACAAAAGACATACATTTATCAGTTATTATTTTGGTGGACAACTTTACAGACTACACAGTGTAACAATTCTTTTTTAGTATCTGCTTTTGAGCCAGAGTAGTTGGGATTTATCTTCACTTTGAGAGTAAAATATTCCTTACCAAAGATAACTAAATTATCAAAACTCGAACCAAAACCTCTATTGAAAAATGAAGGAATGTTTACCATCTCGACACGTTTTGGATGTGTGTTTAATTTTTTTTCATCGTACCCGTGATCTGATTAGACTAGTATATATTCTTTTCTCTTCTTCCTTTTTTCCCCTTTATGTAACAATCGTTAGCTTTGTTGGTTTTCTCTATATATGCCTGTCAGTTTTTAATTTGACACATATATTATTTACTTTTATTACTTTCACAATATTTCTCATTATGAAATTGAATATTATACTTTTCAAATTTGAAAGTAACAATTTAAAATATTCTTTCTCTTTTCATATATCATTATGTAATTGATCATGTATATATAGTCCTATAAATAGCCCCAATTATATGCTAGATGCTACTACATTATAAAATGAATTTTATACTCTTCTTTATCAAAGTAAATAAATATGGTCAAATCATCATGAGTCTTTGGATACCTTTTAGATTTTTTCTGGAGAAAACAATGTTAGGCCACTGACCGAATACAAAATTTGATGATATCGGAGATGATATTATTCTTCCGTTTGTAATTTATTTATTGTACTTTTTTTAGTCTGTTTTAGAATTTTTTAATTTTTATTTTTATAACTTTTTAATTTCAATCATTCACACGACACGATTAACACCTTAAGATTAAAAACATTTCGATACATTTTACATATCTTCAAAGATTAATTTTTTAAAAAAACTTTGTGATATATCAAAACCAGACAATCAAATTGCGGAAAGATCAACTACTTTAGATACCTGGACATTATAATTCATGTTGTCATCAAGTATATTCTGGCTGTTGAAATTGCATTATATTCATGGTACTTGGACCTAATATTAAATTTTAGCACGAACTTCATACGCTTTTTTTTTTCTTTTTCTACTATAGTCCACTAAGATACTTTTTTTTTCCCCTTCAACGTATCCTATAGTTGTACTAGATTGCATATATGTACATGCATCTATTGACTATTGAGCACATTGTAAGAATAATAACCGCCTTCACATTATTTTTCGGTTATGTCTTTGAAAAATAATCACTTTCAAATATTGTTTCGAATTCCATATATAGGTGAAACAACATGAGGATAATATATTTGGTTGGATAGAAATAGCGTCCACTAACAAACTTTTCGTCTTGTTTTTGAAAAATAGATATTATCATATAAAGTTTTAAATTTTTAAAGTGAAAACTCCATAGCAATATTCTATATTTGGTTGGATAGAAATGGTGCTCATTAACTATTTTTCCGCCTTGTTTTGAAAAATAGATATTATATTATCATATAGAGTCAAATTTTCAAAGGGAAAATTTCATAGCAGCCACTAGCCACTTTTACGTGATGCAAACTTTATGACATTGTCTTGAAATTATTGAAACAATATATCATATAAGGTTAGTGTTTTATAGTTTTTTTTTTATTCGATCTTCGGAGTACGTATTAGAACCTCGATTAGATTCGGATCATACACTGCAGGGTCCATTAGGGGGTGACACTTCCAACATGATTTTTTTCATATTCAGAGCTTGAACCCGTCACAATCCATGTTGGTGTTTTATAGTGCTATTCATACATTTTATGGTAGTCATATTGGCTTATGATGCAACATAATTATATGCAATTCATGTAGAGTATATATATATATAAATGAATGGTACTTTTTTTGTACCAATTTCCGGACATATATTGTCCTTTGAAAGTAATCTATTTCTATTATCTATATATAAAATGCAAACCAAGAGTGAGAAATATCGACAGCTTGACTTGACTCCATTTAAATTATTATGATGTGATCCTAAAAAGAAGAAAAGAAATTAAAAAGTAGACAACAAAATAACAAATTGATGACATAGAGAACCATTACCTTAGTCAAATCACTATCAAATGCTTAGATATTTCCCCACTTTCCACTTTTTTTTTTTTTTTTTACTGTCCATCAAAATTATCCATAATGGCATTATTCCAAAAAGCAAAGACTTAAAATCAGGGATCTATTCATTAATTCAAAATTTTGTTCCAAGTCAAGTCATGAGTTTGTCTAAAGGAAATTGCTAAGAAGGTGAAGATGATGGGAACAATTGAAGGGTATCTTGGTTAGAGAGTATTTAATTGAACAAATTGTTATATATGTTTTTGACTTTACTAAACTAATAAGACTCTTTTTATGGTATTAGTCTAACTTAGTGTAACTTGTTAGTAACAAAAAGTGTTGGCTAACTTGATTCCTATAGATCTCACAAGATTAGGTGTTGACATTTAATTAATAGCGTTGATACGCCATTTTTCATGACTAATCACGTTGATTGCAATGGTTTTGGATTTCGACTTGATCAAATATTTTATGAATCGTTGTGACAATTAAAAATATTACAGATATATAAAAGTTATTACCATAGTACCACCTCATTATATATTTAAATAAAATATTTAAAATATATACATATATCATGTTCATACATGTTTATCCTGAATTCATCGACTCTAAAATTTAAATTTGACTATGCTTGTGACAAGACAAGTGCGGATAGATATGTCGCCGAAAACTTGGGCTTTTTCATTACTCCAATATGCCATGTGAATCAATTATTCTTTAACTTTGTTTCCTCTCTGTGTTTTTGCCTTTCACTTTCATTGATGGACAGATTGTGATTACTATACCCTTCTAAATTATTACTTTTTTTTATAAAAAAAAATCAACAAATTATTTCTGTTTTGACAATATTTCTGCTTTCTTTTCTTCTTACGAATGACTTGAGTTATTTTCTCATAAATTTTAGCAGGACTTTTTTTCTACTATATTATCATTTTTTACTTTATTTTGTTATATTTTTTTAGCTGAGTGTCTATCAGAAATGTCTTCTTACATGAAGATGAGAAAAATGTTGCGTACTATTGTACACATCTTCCTTATCAGACCTGACTTGCTGCAAAGCTATAAATTTCATTAAACGTGTTTGAGATATTTTTTAATTAAATATATAAAATGTAGTTTTACGAATGACTCGAGTAATTTTCTCATAAATTTTAGCAAGACTTTTTTGCTATTATATCATTTTTTACTTGATTTCTTATATTTTATTTGAGTTGAGTGTCTATTAGAAATGTCTTCTTACATGAAGATAAGAATAATGTTGCGTGCTATTGTACACATCATCCATTCATCCTTGTCAGACCTGACTTACAACGAAGTCCGAAATATCATTAAACGTGTTTGAAATATATATAAATGAGTTATATTCAAGAATACACGTGTGAATTCGAAGAATATTACTATAAAATATTTGATAGTGGTAAGGAAATGATACCTTATCTAGAAAAATACTATTAAAAATTACCAGGCTTCTGGGCAAAATACTTCAGAGAAGAATACGAAAAAGAAAATAAAAAAGGAGATACTCTAGGACAGAGAATAAGCTTCCTTAAAAATAGACTTGGTCAACTTTGTATGTCTCATAGCATCCAAAGAAAAGCTAAAAAAGTAAATACACAAATTTATTGTAATGATACAAAAGCATCTACCCAATGGGGATGTAATGATAGACCTTACAAAAAGAGAAAACAACTCAGAAAAGGGTTAATAAAAAAGGAAAATTTCTCTAAACAAAAATATATACCAAGGAAAAAGTACTATAAAGAGAAAAAAGAATTTTCAAAAACAACAGATAAATGTAAATGCTACAATTGTGGAGAAGAAGGCCACAAAAGTTATGAATGTAACAAAAAAAGGGTGAAAATCTCAAAAATTGATAGAATAGAAATTGATTCAGATCTTGAATCAGTAAGTCTATAGAAAGTGAAGATTTCTTTGAGGAAATCTATGAAGAATTTTCAACTAGTTCAGAAGAATCTGACTAAATGAATAGAGAAATACAAAGAAAGAGATGATTCTTTTCAAATCCTAGAAACAGAAGAAGATCATCGAGGTTACGCTTTAAAAGCAACCTTTGATGGAGAAACATTTAGAAAAATCCAAGGATTAAAACTGAATCTTAAAGTAGAAGATAATCTACTAAATAGAATGCAAAGAATGTTTGCAAGAGATAAAATTTCTTATCATGAATATCAAGAAATAGAAAAGGTAATAGAGATTACCCAAACAACAGGAAAACATAAACTAAACCTGTTAACAAAACCCATGATAGATCAAATTCTTAGGAAAATTCCTGAAAGAAAAAGAAAGAAAATGAATTATGTTCATTTAGGAGGAATCCAAATATTGGTCAAATCGACTTTTAAAGAAGGAATCAATTGTCCGATAGTGATAAATCTATTAGATGAAAGATTTATAAATGCCAGAGAAGGAAATCTCGGCATAGTGAAAGGAAACTTAGCATATACAAAACTTTTATTCACATATTATCCAAAGTATTGTCTATCACTAAAAGATGCTGATTTCAATGACGCATTAAGTTTGCATTTCCAAATCAAAAGAAATGATCTATTCAAACCAGACAATCATATAATGAGCATATATTACCAAGCATTATACACAGTTACAAATTCAAACTATGGTAAGGTGTATAAAAATAAAGGAATGATCGAAATAGATCAAGAATGTGCAGGAATTGCAAGAATAGTTGAAGCAGAAATTCAACAAGCCCAAATTCCAGACGAATACGAAATTCGATTTGGAAGAACACAAGAAATTGGAAGTACTAGTAACCCTAGACTTTCGATAGAATATGGAAGAAATTCTATTAGAAAAAGCATATCCAAACGATATCAGTTAAAAATTGAAACTCCAAATATAACAAAAATAAAAGGAAGAATCTTTAATGGAACAGAATGGAAGAATCAATAAATCTTGATACAAACAGGAGCAACTGCTAACCATGTAAAAGGTGTCCTAGTAGACGGAATACCAGTTTATGAAGGAGAACATTATACATACAAAACCTTTGAAGGTAATAACTTTAGTTGTAAAAACATGGTAGATTTATCTATACAACTAGATACCATAAGAATAACAGTTCGTTGTTATATTACTAATCACGAAAGTGATCAAGAATTAATTTTAGGAAATTTATTCCTAAATAAATTAGAAGATTATAGCATTGGAAAAAATGGAATAGAGATGCTATACAAAGGTGAAACTTGTTTCATAACAAAAACATAAATGCCAAAAGAAACAATTTTCAAAGTATCAGTTTTCATAGAAATAACATTCTATGATACAAAATTAACAACATGTTGTCAAATAGACAATGGATCCGAAGCGAGTCTAGCAAAATCTTTTTTAATTAAAGATTGAGACATGAATAAAAATAATATCTCTATGATTGGAATTACAGGAGATAAAGAAAAACTTTCAAGATCTAAAGAAAAAGTAGAAATCATCCTAGGATCAAAGATTGTTTCTATAAATGAATTATTTGCTTATGATAAACTGGAAACAAATTTATTATTAGGAAATGATTTTATACAACAATTTCAGGATTATCATCAGACATTGTATATGATAAGTCTAAAGACCCCTTGTGGACATTTCATAAAAGTCCCAAGAAAACAAAATCACTATAATCTTGAAAAAGATAATGGAAATTATAAAAGGAAATACTTAGAAAATCTAAGGAAAATAACTTGTAAATGTCTTAATCTAGAAAAAATTAAAGAAAATCTACAAAAATCCTATGGAGAAAATCCATTAGAAAAATGGGAACAAAGTCATGAAAGGGCAATTCTAACGTTAAAAGACCCTAGCATAATCATTAGAGTCAGACCCATGCTCTATAATGAAGACGATAAAATTGAATTTAAAATTCAAATTAAAGAATTACTCAACTTAAAATTAATAAGAATGAGTAAAGTCCTCATAGTATCCCAGCATTCATGATAAGAAACCATGCTGAAATAAAAAGAGGAAAAGCTCGAATGGTAATAAACTATAAAGAGCTAAACAAAAATTGTATATTTGATGGATATTTTATTCCAAATAAGAACAATTTAATTAACCTTGCAAAAGGAAAAACTAATTTTTCAAAATTTGACTGCAAAAGCGGATTTTGGCAAATAAAACTTGAGGAAAACTCAATACAGTTAACTGCTTTTAGTACTCCTAATGGACATTATGAGTGGTTAGTCATGCCTTTTGGATTAAAAAATGCACCACAAATATTCCAAAGAAAAATGGATAAAATATTTTCTGAAAAAGAATTCTTAATAGTCTATATAGATGACATCCTAATTTGTTCTAAAACTTATGAAGAACATTTGAGACATCTAAAAGAATTTTCAGAAATTTGTTTAAAAAATGGGATTGTCTTAAGTCAAAAAAAGGCTGACATCAATAAAAACGAAATAGAATTCTTAGGAATGATTATTTCAAAAAATGGAATTGAACTCCAATCACACATATCAAAAAAGATAGTAGAATTTCCTGATAAATTAACAACAAAACAAGAAATTCAAAGATTTCTAGGTT
>JAJOOR010005484.1:0-21217 GCA_036250505.1 Solanum acaule | reverse complement strand
TCTATCCTGGGAGGACATATTCCAAATCAAACCTCGGATACTAGAGGGGAATAATTTCCTTAAGGGGACACTATGCATTCAGTGGGCTTGATCTTTTTTCTGATTCTATTTTTCCAGATTGTGGTACATTTTTTACAGATTTTAGTTTTGTCAATTAATTTCTGTTCATCTATTCTTACTGGTTTATTAAACTTTGGTTACTTCGTGTTTCTGCAAAGTTTATTAAAATCAGTAATTCTGGTTTTTTCTAAAAACACAGATTGGTAACATAGATGCCAGTCTGCCACTGATGTAATGCTTGTCCTAATAATCAAATACAACATTGCAGCTAGAATAAAGAAATTTGATGCTCAGAACCTATAAACTATTCAGAAAGTAGTGCATCAAATCAGAAGTTTTAGGAATTCGATTTTCAGTTTTTTTTTTTAAAAACTAATCGAGCCGACAAAGTCTTGTTGTAGGTTGTACAACTGTGGAAGGTTGATAGCCAGTGTGGCAGGTTGATAGCCAGTGTAAAATTGTCATGGTAAGACTTCTTATTAATTAATTTGTCGGGATGTTGGGGTCGAATAAAAAGGAATAGTTGCAGAAGATTCATATAACCGTACTCAACTTTATTAGGACCAAGGCATAGTTGATTGATTTGTCTATCATATGGTAGAATAAGTTAAAGGTTATGTTCCATAGTTAACATTATCAATAGTAAAAGAGTGTGTCAAGTCAAACATGGACAAATAAATATGCGTGGAGAGAGTAGTAATTGAACTGTAAAATAGAGATGAAGATCCAATTGAAATAATTAAAGAATTTAATTGAAAGTATTTAACTAACACCTAAAAACCTATTAAAGTGAAAATCCCACATAAAATAAGCTAAATGACCAAAAAAAATAAGAAAGAAAAAATCTGCTTCAGGCATGATGATGACTGCAATAGTTCTTCACTTTGCCTAGGAAAAATGGTACCCTCTTGGAGTGAGTGAACTCTCTGTAAAAGCAATCATCTGAAATTGTAGAAAGTACTTGGCAGCATTGTGTGGATAATGAAATTCTACGCTTGAAAATGGAAGTGATCAAATTGAATGCACAACCGTCTACCTTGATGCAAGAAGTGGTTGGAGCAGGGGCTGGTCCCCAAGAGGTAGCCATGTGCGATGGAGAAACGACATCATCAACTAGGGATAAGGATGGAACCGCATGAGTTGGTGAAGCCACATTATCAACCGGAGATGGAGATGGAGCCGCATGAGTAGGTGAAACCACATTATCAACTGAAGATGGAGCCACATGAGTTGGTGAAGCCACATTATCAACTGGAGATGGAGATGCATGAGTTGGTGAATCTGCATCATCAACTGGAGATGGAGATGGAGCCGCATTATCAACCGCATGACTGCAATAGTTTCTCACTTTTCCAAGGAAAAATGGTACCCTCTTGGAGTGTGTGTACTCTCTGTAAAAGCAATCATCTGAAATAGTTGAAAGTCCTTGACAACATTGAGTGGATAATGAAATTCTACGCTTGAAAACGGAAGTGATCAAATCTAATGCACAACCATCCACCTTGATGCAAGAAGTAGTTGGAGCTGTGTGTGGTGGTGAAACCACATCATCAACTGGGGATGGAGCCATATGCGTTGGTGAAGCTGCATTATCAATCGGTGATGGAGATGGAGATGGTGGTGATGGTATTTTTGGGTGAGTACGCCACCACCATCGGGGCGACAATCCAATTGAAGAAGTACCAAAAGATCCTGTTTTGGGTTCGGTTGCAGTGGCAGTAACAATGCCTATGCAACCCAACAACAAAAACAGACATAACAATGTGGCACTTCTCAACGACGACGACATATTTCAGAAAAAAGAATGAGTAATTAATTAGCTGAGAATTACAGGCGATACTTCCAAATCCTTAAACTTGTTTGAATAGTTAATTAGGTGCAAAAGGAGTTGATATAAATAGGCAAAGAATTTAGGCGGTACTTCCCAATCCCTATATACTTCAAATATCTACTTCTATCCAAATTTGGATTTCTGTTTATGTACAAACACCAAAAACAATTTAAGCGATACTTAATCCCAATCCATTTATACTTCAAATATCTACTTCTATCCAAATTAGGATTTCTTTATGTCACGTCCAGTCGTCCAATTTTAATAAAAAAATTATAGTACAAGAATGTGTTTGCAATCAAACTATGCCTTCTTCTCCTCAATCAAGACAACCGCCAAAAACATTTTTTTTTTTTAAATAACAATGAATATATTTAGACAATTACCCTTCAAAAGTTAAGTGACCTTGAAGCCCCATAGGAACTAATTCCGATGTGTGGATTATGAAGGATTGTGGAATTGAAGGATCATGGACAAAGATTTTCACGGTCGATCATCCTAAAGACCTTGGGGAGTTTATGCTCTTTACATCCATTTTCTCCGCATCTTGTTACCAGTCGAATAAGGACGAAATTTTACTTTTACTTCCCCCGTTATCATGACATATAACGGTTCAACTAGACAAGTAGAGGTTGCTGATCAATTTGAGGAATGTACTGCTGCAGAAATCTATGTAGAAAGCCTTGTTGATCCCCTATTGATTTCATGAAACCTCATAATCATTTATCCGATAACTTGTGAGAGTTCTTCTTTATTTAGCATCTTCTGTCAGCTAGGTCAGATTTGAGCAAGAATTTTTGAGAATATATTCCCCATATTCGGAGATGGGGAGCGGAACACCTCTCCATCTATTTACTGCCATCCAAGAATAAAAATGTTGTTGCACATCTTTTTTGTCATATTTTGGACAAGACGTTGAATATGTATGAATCCATATGATTTGCTTATATACCTTGAAGTTCTTGTAAGAAATTCTCCTTATGATTTCCTATAGATAAAATTTGTTGTCTTAATCAGTGTTTTAGAAAAAGAATATTGTTTTATACTAAAATTTATGAATTAACGTGCAACACACGTTTCAAGAGACTAGTTTTCTTATAAATACAGGCAGTGGCGGAGGCAGGAATTCTATCAAGGGGGTTCAAATAAAAAAAATGTTGTTGCCTGGAATCGAACCTGTGATCCCAAAGCTCACATAGGCGAAATCCTGAACCCCATAAACCATTGAGCTACTCCTTTAACATATGCTCAGGGGGTTCAATTTTAAATATATACACGTACACAAAAAAAATTGATCTTATATATATAGTGTAATTTTTTTTCCGACGACCCTCTTCGACACACTCTACATCCGCCACTGAATACAGGCATTGTGTTTCTGTTGGTATTACTAGTATTGAATCAATATACAATTATTCACTTCTAGGTATCAACTTATTTTTTTTGATAACCGAGAAATCCGTTTGTGACCCGCCTTTTGGACCAATCACAGCCTTCTAAACTCGGTGGATAATGGGCCCGCCCCTCTACCCTTCTCCACTTAAATACCTCTAGGTATCGACTTATATGTAGCCCTGATTTTGTGAATACACATCTCATATTAAACACACATCATAGAGTTCTATTTCCAGGCATCAATGGGAATTTCAACTTTAGTTCTCTCCTCCCTCCCCTGTTTAACAAACAACAAGTCACTGTTCACATGGATCCTCTCACTTAATCAACTTTTGTTGTGGGTTCTGCCAGTGGGATAATTTGTCTTTGCGATCACAAAGTGAAGATATTATATATATATATATATATATATATGGTTTTGGATATGATGACTCACTTGATTATTACAAAGCTCTGTTTATTGATTATTGTGCTGATGAGTCCGGCCTTTTTTTTTTCCGTCCAACCTGAGTAATGTGATCAACATTTATAGTTTGAGGACAGATTCTTGGAAAACACTCCATGACCAGCTTTAGCGCATCTTTCTAATAAATTTTCAGGGTAAACATGTCAATGGGAAGCTTCATTGGATTGTATCAACTAGTTTTTGTAATTTCAATGTGCGCAAGATCATTTCTTTTGATGTAGCTAACGAGACATGGAGTAGCTTGGAGCTTCCCATTTGTGGAGAAGTCAATTCTAATTTAAAAATGGGAGCAGTGGGTAGGCCTGGGCATAATATGGTCCAAACCGAAAAAACCGATCGAACCGATTTTTTTTTAATTTCGGTTTCGGTTTTTTCGGTCGGTTTTCGGTTTTGAATTCTAAAAATTCAATTTTTTGGTTCGGTTTTCGGTTTTTAGCTATTTAAAATCGGTTAACCAAAAAACCGAAATTATTATATACATATTATATAGATTATAGGTTGCCTTCTTCATTTATGTACGTATTATGGGCTTATGGCCCAATTTGGTTGGCCCAAATCAATTGGCCTACCCTCCAGCCCTCCTCACTTCAGTAAAATGACAAATCCCTAATGACAATCCCCCAATTCCCAAATCAGTGAATCCCACGACCACTGAACTTTTTGTGACGCACTAACGCCGACGAGAGGCAGTCAACGACCATAGTCCACAATCCTCACTCCTCGTCGACCTCCAGTTCACACTCGATCTCAAGTCCTCGACCACGCTGTGTCGCATCTCGCAGAAGTCGCAGACTCACAGGCCACAAAAATTGTACTGTTGCAACCTTGAAGCTAGGGTGCAACACTTGTGTCTTCTCACTCTCAGTCTTCCTCGACCTCAGTCTTCTCACTCTCTCATCACTCATCAGTCAACTTTGTCAAGATTTAAAAGCTTATTGAAATTTGAAGGCAAAAGCTAAAATATATGGCACAAATTGTTGGAGGCTTGGAGCCTTGAGAGTATTGTTGAATGTTGATTATTGTAGAAGTTGAATGTTGTATAGAAGTTACTGGTAGGCTGCAATGCCAGCCATTGTAGCAGCTGCTAGAGTTATCACTTATCTTATTAATGGATGTTAAAAACATATTGTTCCATTGACTTCACTCTATCTACAAGTCTGCTACTGCCCCTTTGGCAACCAAAGGATCCAGACCATCAACATTTGTATTAGAGGTTTTATAGTCATTTAATGGATCCAATAGTTGGCATAGATTATTCAATTAATTCGCGTCTTTAACAAAGTAAAGACTAGAGAATGTAGTTGTGCTGCCGACTGCTACAGTGCATACTTCGCTAGTGTGAGGCTGTGAGTTTTTGAAATTTTCAAAACATTGTTTATTCAATTTGGTTAAATCGAACCGAAATAAACCGAACCAAAGTTGTGATAACCGAACCAAACCGAATTTATTTTGGTTTGGTTTGGTTTCACATTTTTACCAACCGAAAACCAAAAAACCAAACCAAAATTTACAAACCAAACCGAACCGACCGAACGCCCAGCCCTAGCAGTGGGAAGTGATCTTCCTCTGATTTATAGTTTTTGTCTAGGTGATGCTACTTCTGATGTTTGGATTTTGAAAGATTGTGGATTTTGGACAATCCTTCAAAATCCAAACATTAGAAGTAGTATCACCTAGACGGTAAGTATAAAGCATAGCAAGGTCACTTTCGACAACTCCAATTTTGAAATTAAAATTGACTTCTCCACAAAATTGGGAAGCTCCAAGCTTCCCCATGTTTCATTTGCTACATCAAAAGAAATGATGATGCACACATTGTGATTATGAAGACTAGTAGATGCAATAAAATAAATCTTCTCGTTGACAAATTTGCCCTAAAGATTTACTAGATAGATGCCCTGAAGTTGGTCATGTTTTGTTGTCCACGAATCGGTCCTCAAACTATAAATTTTGACCACAATCTTCATTTTGGATACATCATCATGGTAAGAATTACCACAATAATCAATAGATAAAGCATTATAACTATCATCTGAGTTATCGTATCCAAAACCATATTTGGAGTAGAAAGAAGTACCCCAAGTGGAATTAAGTAGTTCCTTTCACTTCCTAATGATGGGTTCCATATATATGTCTCCCCTGAGTAATTGAATATGCAAATCAAGTCATCAGCATTACCCACAACAAAAGTTGATAATGTTGGAGGATCCATGTGAATAGTAACATGTTGTTTGTTAAACAGAGGAGGGAATGAACAAAACTTGAAATTTCCTTTGGTGCCTGAAAATAAAACTCTATGACGTGTGTTTAATTTGAGATGTGTGTTCACAAAATGAGAGATAGAGATTAGTTGATGTCATGATTTTGAAACCAGTGTACATTTCAAGAGCGACTTGGTGGCCAGTCTTAAGAGAATACATGTAAGGATTTCATTTGGGATTATGGAATCAGTTGTTGTAGTAATTGGAGTGAAGAAGAAATCATGCCTTGAGAAGAATTTGAGTAGAATGGCCTAAATCCAATTCCGAAAAGCAACAAATAAAATATTGCCGAGTATTTTTTGTCAAGTGAAGAAGTAGCAGAGCATGCAGTGAGTTGCCAAAGCAGAAGGAGGTGATGAAGTAGGGTCTATATACAAGGACATAATGAAGAGGAATGCAACGTCATCCATCTAGAGTTATACCTAAAAAAAATAGACAGAAAAGAAGGGAAATGAGAAGGAGAGAAAGGGAGGAAATAAGGAGAGGGAGCAAAGACATCAGTCTTCTACAATAGAGGAACAACAAATGAATAAGGATCAAGGAGAATTCAAAGAGCAGAAGAACAAGAAGTGAGGGAGTTGGAGAGTACAAGGTAGAGGGAGAATGGAGCAAATATGGAACTGAAAAAAATATTCAACAGGATAAGGTAGGGGTTAGTACATAAAAATAAATTTGGGGCTTTGAAAGATCAGGAAGATACAGGGTAGTCGTAGGGAGAGCTACAAAAAAGAGAGGGGAAGTCAATACAAAAAAATGGATAGAGGAAATGTTTAAGGGCAAAAACAACTTGACAAGGGGGAGTAGGTCAAAGAATAAGGAAGGGAAAGAAGTATGAAGAGAGAGAACATTGCTAGTCAGAGTGAATTGAATTCTATAGAAAAGGACAAGGTAATGGAGGGGGGAAATAACATGAAGGGGAAGAGGAATCAGGTTCCAAACACGGGGCCAGATGGTTCTCTCCTGATTTAGAGGAGATCACATACAAAAAGAAACAAATGAGGAGAGAGAGAGGGAGGATGATGAAGAAATTTGAGGAAATATAAACAACGCGGCAAGGTATAGAGATTATTGCCAACGTAGATTAGGAGAGAGGAGCCAAGAGAGGTAACTCAAGTCAACCATCACTTCCTTTGCAAGTGATGACAAGATTAGACAGTGGCATAATTTTCAACAGCTATCAGTAGAGTGCAAAAGGATTTTCAACGCAGATAAGTCAAACATTCTAATACTAAGTATCAAGGAAAGAAAGATCAAATTTCAAAAGCTATAAACAAGAGCATGCATTACTTCAGAATCATTTTCAACAACAGACTTCACAGCTATGATATTTACAAAAAGTGATTTTCCATTTTAAGGTTTACATAGTTGTGACCATTAAGCTACCTTGTTTAGACTACGATAACTTATAAAAAATTTCTCTTGCATTAAGCGATGGTCTTGGGGTCAAATGGGGAGTTAGAGATCTGGGGTTGGGTAGGAACTCCACAATGAAGGAGGTTTATCTCCACTTATGCTTTAGATAAAGGAAATCAGAGAGGAAGAAACAGGGAAGAGAGGTAGAGAAAAAAGAAGGCCACTTACATAGAGTTTCGAGCTCAACCACAAGACTAGGCGCCTCTATCGAAACCACTTCTTGGATCCACTGGATTATACTCTACAGGGGAAAAGGTGGAAGTTAGAAAACAAATGGAGAAAGGAAAGAGCAAGCTAAAGAAAATCTTACCTTTGCGAGCTGAGAAACAAGGTTAACATGGCAAACAAGAGAAAGGTGTTGAGGATCTACGAAACCACTTCTTGGATCCACTGTTCCACTGGATTATACCTTTACAGGAGAAAATGTGGAAGTTAGAAAACAAATGGAGAAGGGAAAGAGCAAGCTAAAGAAAATCTTACCTTTGCGAGCTGAGAAACAGGGTTAACATGGCAAACAAGAGGAAGGTGTTGATGATTTATGACAAAAGGAAGAGGAAGGTTGGATTCCATATAGCTCCTAGCGGCGATACGGGGAGAAATAAAAAGAGCTCAAATTTGAAAACCCTATCTTCTAGGGTTTTGATATAGAAGTTGGTAGTTCCATTTAATGGACTGGGCCAAATTTTTTCTCGTTGTTTTGGGCTGATCCAATTTTTTGATTGGTCTTGTTTTATACAGATTTATTTGAAAAAAAGAATAAAAGGAGTTGCAAAGTCCAATATTTAATTAAAAATAAAATAAATCTTTAATGATATACACGTTTCAAAAGCATTTGTTTGAATTAATAATTGCTCAAAAATGTAAAAAGATGAATTTTCATCTGAGATATATCCGAATTTTGAAATAAGTTGATGTGGTCTACTACACCTTTCACCAATTTTGTATGAGTGTGTGTATATAGCAAAACCACCAATTTTCTGCTTTTTTAAGAGTTAATGACTTACTAAACACGGAAGAAAGCATTTCACAAACGACGAATACATTGGAATGGTTTCTTTAAAGAAGAGGGAAACATACTTACCCAAAAAAGTATTTTCCGACTTCAAATATATGAGGATGAGAACAACATAATGTCCATCAACATATATCCGCCCATTGTTCTAGCCTCCGTAAGCTAGTTCAAAGAATTTGTGGTCTTTTCTCTTCCTTTCTTCCCAATTTTGTACCCCTTGGTTTCCTATTATATTCATGTTAGTATTTGGTTATAGATGATCATGATCTTGTATTGAGTATTTAATTGATACAACTTCTCAATATCTTCCAAATTTTTATGGCAAAGAAGATAATGTTGGTTAATGAGTAAATAAGGGTGGATACATTTTTGGTGAATTGAGTGTAAAACATTAAAGTACGACGGTTGAACTTCTAATTCACCCTTTATGTAATTAAAATATTACTATTTAATTAGATAGTTATTTGTTGTCAAGGCAAAATGATAAACTAACTGTTAGAATATTGACCCCCGATTTGCCTAAGGAACAAGTTATTCTATTTGTTCCTTTGTCGAGTACTAACACCGTGTTAAGTAAAACAAGTAAATTAATGACACAATTCTTTATCGTGGAAAACTCCGACTCATAAAGAGTAAAAAATCACAGCCTACACCTCTATAGGATTTAACTCAACTTCACTAAACTCTGAGTCTCAACAAAACAATACAAACCTATGTAATCTAAGGAATTATAAACACCAGTTCCTAAATGTCAACAATCAACGAGATCGTCGAACCTACTTCAAGTTATGAATTCAGATTATAACTCTTGCAATCCTATAAACTAACTCTAATTCCTAAACTTCAACACACACCTCTCAAGGTTGATGTTGCCAAGTCTTCCCAACTTGAAGACTATGTTCCTACTTCAATTTATACCTCACTGGATCTAGAAAGCATTAAAGATACAACTCGATAAAACGCAATACAAGTTGGGAAGACTTAAGAACTACTCCCTCCGTCCCAATTTATGTGGCACTTTTCGTTTTTCGAGAGTCCAACAGTTTAAGTTCGATCCGGAATTTGCGCATGAAATCTTCAATTTTTTTGAAATGAAATTTATATATTTGTAAACTATGTAAAAAGTACTATAAGTCACAATAATTGATAATTCAAAATGTTTAAAAGATCTATGAAAAATTTACGGTCAAAGTTAGACTTGTTTGAATCTCGAAATCCAAAAAATGCCACATAAAATGGGACAGAGGGAGTATAAAGTATAAGCTTATGGAACAGATTCTTCAATCTTTTTTTCCTGCGTTAGCTGCACTTGGATCTTCGATCAGAACGCTCTCATAAATGAACTCCCTCTATTTGATTATGTTCTACTTGTAAATCTCTGTGTACTTGCGCAAGTCAATCAGAAACCCTTGTTTTATATTTATAGATGTGAAACTTCTCCTTCTTCAAGAAGATGTCCTTCCTTCTAAGGATTCCTACTTTATAGATAAGAGCTTCCTACTTTTAGCATAGCATGATCATAGTTCATGAAGCAAAAAAGTTATTATTGGAAGAGAGACCGTCAATTCAAAGGGGATAAAGCAAAGGGACCCTGTTTTTTTTTCTCCTTTTTCTAATTGGAATATAATAGAGACTGTCAATAGACTCGTAGAAGATAGTGGAACAAAAAGTGGATTTGAGATTGGCCATGGAAGAATAGGAAATATGGTCACATCCTATCTATTATTCACTAATGGTACTAACATAGGTTAGACAATTTCAATTATAGTTTGGCTTAAAACTATGTCTACGTGATGTACAAATATTCGCAACTTGGAGCCTGTTTGGGTAAGATATGCACTTGTTTTTAACCCAAAATAGCAAAACTAAGTTACAAGTCATATGTCAGAAAACTAAATAGGCTCTTAAACTTTGAGAGACTCTTAAATTGGTTTACTCTGCTCAACATGGCTTAGACGTATGAGAAGAGACTGCCTAGTTCTTTTAAAACAGATTTGAATCTTGATCTCCCATAGTTTCATTTTAACGGCTAAATTGTCGGTAATTTGTAATTTCCCCTCTCCTTCCAAAAGAATGTGGTGTGATGGGTCTATCTTGACATATGAAGAGTTCTGTTCGTTTATACGTTTGGTGTAAAAGGAGAATATTCTTTTCAATAGGCTGCTTAGAGTTTCATTGCTAATATCATTTTACATTGAGGAATGATGTTTCGCTCGTATCTATGGTGTTACTTTTGCTTAAACTAGGTGGTTATTTTGTAGTGTTATACACTATTTTGAAAGATGCAAGCTTAATTTGTTCACGAAGTGGAAGCTAATGTTGAACACTCATCAATAGTTGTGGATCGAAACAATGTAATAATCGATTTTATTTCTCCATCGTCTCTGTTGTATTTAGTATCAGACTTTTTGTTCTTTCTTGTATAATGAGGATTCATAGAACTTGACTCCGACTTGTAACCAAAGAATGTTAAAAGAAACTTTGTGAATTGTTCCCCTGCTTTTCAGCTACAGAGATCGGTTAAAATAGCTTACTTGATTATAGAACAGTGTACATTGATTTCTCTAATGTATAACATATGGTAATATCTTTAAAAGCTTCAATAGGACCTTTTTTTTTGTCGAACATAGCCTCATTGTCATGTATATCCAAATCGTCAGCCAAATAAATCAAGAAACAAGTCCATGTCTCGCTGCTTTCTTACTTGAGGCTAGAGCTAATGTTTGGATTGAATTAAGGACACTTATAGCTCTCAATTTCAGAATCATCAGTAGAATCACAACAATCAGAATCCGTCTCTACAACTTCCACATTTCTCTTTACTTCAACACTAAGAAGCTCTGTTTCACCCATAAATACTCTGTTTTCCCTTACCATTACTCGTCATCACATAAATCAGCCTCCAAGTAACTAAAATCAAATATAAATATCGTTGCCAGAATAAAGAAATTTAATGCTCAGAACCCTACAAAACTATTTAGAAAGTAATGCATCAAATCAGAAGTTTTAGAAATTCAATTTTCAGTTATTTTTGTAAAAAAAAAAAAACAATCAAGCTGATAAAAGTCTTTATCTAGGTAGTGTAAAAATGTCATAGTAAGTCTTCCTATTAATTAATTTGTTGGGATGTTGGGGCGAATAGAAAGAAATAGTTGCAGAAGATTCATATAACTACTCAACTTTATTCGGACCAAGGTATAGTTGATTGTTAAGCCTACCATATTGCGAATAAGTAAAAGGTTGTGTTCCATAGTTAACATTATCAACAATCTAGGAGTAATAGTAAAGGAGTGTGCCAAGTCAAACATGGACAAATAAAGGTATGCGCGGAGAGAGTAGTAATTAAACTGTAAAATTAATAGAGATGAAAATCCAATTAAACTAATTAAAGAATTTAATCGGAAGTATTTATCTAGCACCTAAAAACCTATTAAGATGACCAAAAAAAAAGAGAAGGAAAAAATCTGCTTCAGGCTTGATGATGACTGCAATAGTTCCTCACTTTGCGTAGGAAAAATGGTACCCTCTTGGAGTGCGTGAACTCTCTGTAAAAGCAATCATCTGAAATTGTTGAAAGTACTTGACAACACCGTGCGGATAATGAAATTCTACGCTTGAAAATGGAAGTGATCAAATTGAATGCACAACCGTCCACCTTGATCCAAGAAGTGGTTGGAGCCGGGGCCAGGTCCCAAGAGGGAGCCATATGCGATGGAGAAATGACATCATCAACCGGGGATGGGGATGGAACCGCATGAGTTGGTGAGGTCGCATTATCAACTAGAGATGGAGATAGAGCCGCATGAATAGGTGAAGCCACATTATCAACTGAAGATGGAGCTACATGAGTTGGTGAAGCCACATTATCAACCGGAGATGGACAAGCCGCATTATCAACATGAGATGGAGATGGAGCCGCATTATCAACCTCATGACTACAATAGTTTCTCACTTTTCCAAGGAAAAATGGTACCCTCTTTGAGTGCGTGTAATCTCTGTAAAAGCAATCATCTGAAATTGTCGAAAGTCCTTGGCAGCATTGAGTGGATAATGAAATTCTACGCTTGAAAACGGAAGTGATCAAATCTAATGCACAACCGTCCACCTTGGTGCAAGAAGTGGATCGAGCCGGGGTCGTGTGTGGTGGCGAAACCACATCATCAACTGGGGATGGAGCCATATGCGTTGGTGATGCCGCATTATCAATCGGAGATGGAGTTGGTAGTGATGGTATTTTTGGGTAAGTACGCCACCACCATCGGGGCCACAATCCAATTGAAGAAGTACCAAACGATTCTGTTTTGGGTTCGGTTGCAGTGACAATAGCAATGCCTATGCAACCCAACAACAGAAACAAACATAACAATGTGGCACTTGTCGATGACGAAGACATGTTTCAGAAGAAAGAATGAGTAATTAGTTGAGATTGAAGGAACAAATATATATAGCCAAAGAATTACAGGCAATACTTCCGAAATCCTTTAAACTTGTATGAATAATACGGAGCAAAAGGAGTTGATATAAATAGGCAAAGAATCTAGGCGGTACTTCCCAATCCCTTTATACTTCAAATAGCTAATTCTATCCAAATTTGGATTTCTGTTTATGTACAAATGCCAAAAACAATTTAAGGGATACTTAATCCCAATCCATTTATACTTCAAATATCTATTTCTATCCAAATTAGGATTTCTATAAATGTCACGTCCAGTCGTCCAATTTTAATAAAAATTTATAGTTCAAGAATGTGTTGCAATCAAACTATGACGACTTCTCCTCAATCAAGACAACCACCAAAAACATTTTTCTAAAAAAATAACAACATTGAAAATATTTAGACAATTACCCTTCAAAAGGTAAGTGACCTTGAAGCCCCATACTATAAAATATCACATTTCACCTAGCATTTGTCCTTAAGTACAAAGACTACCATATCATTATAATAATTATTTATGATATAAAATCCAGAAAACAATTAGAAAAAAGTGAAAGATGTTATCACAGACCATTTCCCTCCAAAAACATTGATCTCTTTGCCACGTAGCTTGGGGATCTCAGCCATGTCTAATAGGATATCATAAAGATAATATCCATCAGCCGTTTCGCTTTCTCTATAAGTTTCTATTTTTGTTTCTTGACCTTACAACATCATAAGTCTACGCAAACTTTACCCCTACCTCGACTATTTCTATTATTATACTAACAAAAAATACACACAAAAGCTGCACCATATGACTTATGGCTGAATCGATAATCTCTGTTCTTCCTCATGAAATCATCATAGAGATCCTCTTAAAGGTGCCCCCAAAGTCTCTGTTGAAGTTCATGTGTGTTTCAAAATCATGGCTTGAACTAATCTCCAACACGAAGTTTATCAAAAACCATTTGAAATTAACAGCTAATGACAAAGAATACAGTCACCGCAGGATTATTTTTCAAGAATCTGCACACAATTTAAGGTATGTTGTCTCCCTTCCATGCTTAACAAAGAACGAAGCACCGAGCTATTTGACATTGGTTCTCCCATGGAAAACCCCACTATTTATTCTTGGATTGTCGGTTCTGTCAATGGATTGATTTGTCTGTATAGTAAGATAGAGGAGACAGTTCTATGGAACCACGCTATTAACAAGTCTAAGAAATTGCCTACACTTGGAGCTAAATTGAGGAACGGTTTCTCTTACTATCTCAAATATGGTTTTGGATATGACGAAACACGTGATGATTACAAAGTGGTAGTTATTCAATGTATTTATGAGGATAGTGGTTCGTGTGATACTGTAGTCAACATATACAGTTTGAAGGCTGATTCTTGGAGAACAATTAATAAGTTTCAGGGCAAATTTCTAGTAAATTCTCCGGGTAAATTTGTCAATGGAAAGCTTCATTGGGCTTTATCAGCTGATGTTGATACGTTCAATATGTGCAACATCATTTCTCTTGATTTAGCAGACGAGACGTGGAGAAGGTTGGAGCTTCCGGATAGTTATGGAAAAGGTAGATCCGTTGGTACTGGGAGTGGTGGGAAGTCATCTTTCTGTGCTTTGTCTCAATTGTATTGAAGGAACAAATTCCGATGTGTGGATTATGAAAGATTGTGGAGTTGAAGTATCATGGACAAAGATTTTCACGATCGATCATCCTAAAGACCTTGGGGAGTTTATATTCTTTACATCCATTTTCTCCGTACCTTGTTATCAGTTGAATAAGGATGAAATTTTACTTTTACTTCCCCCGTTATCATGACATATAACGGTTCAACCAGACAAGTAGAGGTTGTTGATCAATTTGAGGAATCTGCTGCTGCAAAAATCTATGTAGAAAGCCTTGTTGATCCCCTATTGATTTCATGAAATCTCACAATCATTTATCCGGTAACTTGTAAGAGTTCTTTACAATTTTAGACCCAAATCCTACTTCACTGCTTCAGAGAAAAAACATTCTGCCATGTTTTCGTTTCTTGCCTTTCGGGATTGGATTTATCAGGTGATTCACACCTTTCTACTCAAGTTCTTTTCATGCTATAATTTCATTTTTACTCCGATTTCTACAATAACTCAAATCATAATCCCAATTGAAATCACAACAGACATTCTCTTAAGGCTTCCCACAAAGTCTATTGAAATGTATGTCTGTTTCGAAATCATGGCATCAACTAATCTCTAACCCTCATTTCTTGAACACTCAACTCAAATTAAACATACATCAATAGAAATTACAAATTTTGTTCACTCCCTCACCTCTTTAGCAAACAACAACTCACTTAGAAGCTACTTCACATGGATCCCCCACTTTATCAACTTTTTTTATGGGTTCTGCCAATGGGTTGATTTGTCTTTGCAATAATGAAAGGAGGACGCATATATAAAACCCCACCATTAGCAAGTCAAAGAAATTACTTAATTCGCCCATGGGTATCTTTTTCAATACCAAATATGGTTTTGGATACGATGACTCAAGTGACGATTATAAAGCTTTGTTTATTGATCATTGTTGTGATTCTTATAATGATGAGGTGTCCAACATGAGGATTGTCATCAATATTTACAGCTTGAGGGCTGATTCTTGGACAACACTTCATGACCAACTTCATGGCATCTTTCTAATAAATCATTCGGGTAAATTTGTCAATGGGAAGCTTTATTGGATTGCATCTATGGGTATTGGTAATTACGATGTGTGCAATATCATTTCTTTTGATGTAGCAGACGAGACATGGGGATGCTTGGAGCTTTCCATTTGTGGAGAAGACAATTCTAGTATCAAACTGGGAGTAGTAGGAAGTGCTTTCTGTGCTCTATTCTTGCCATCTAGGTACTACTACTTCTGATGTTTGGATTTTGAAAATTGCGGTTTTTGGACAGTCCTTCAAAATCCAGACATCAGAAGCAGTGTCACCTAGATGACAAGTATGAAGCACAGAAAGGTCACTTTCCACAACTCTGATTTTGAAATTAGAATTGACTTCCCCACAAATGGGAAGCTCCAAGCTTCCCCATGTGTTATCTTCTACATCAAAAGAAATGATGTTGCGCACATTGTGATTATGAAGACTAGTAGGTGCAATCCAATAAATCTTTTCGTTGACAAATTTACCATAAAGATTTACTAGATTGATGCCCTGAAGTTGGTCATGTACTGTCGTCCACGAATAAGTCCTCAAACTGTAAATGTTGACCAGTCTTTATGTTGGATACAACATCATGGTAAGAAATCCATATAGAAAGCCTTGTTGATCCCCTATTGATATCATGAAACCTCACAATCATTTGGCCGGTAACTTGTAACAGTTCTTCTTTATTTAGCATCTTCCGTCAGCTAGATCAGTTTAGAGCAAGAATTTTTGAGAATATATTCCCCATATTCGGAGACAAGGTGCGAAACGACCTCTCCATCTATTTATTGTCATCCAAGAATAAAAATGTTGTTGAACATCTTTTTGGGTAATATGTAGGACAAGACGTTGAATATGTATAAATCCATACATCACAATTCATATTTGCTTGTATACCTTGGAGTTCTTGTAAGAAATTCTCCTTTTTATTTCCACTAATTCATAAAACCAAAGGTTATGATCTCCTACAGATAAAATTTGTGGTCTTAATCAGTGTTTTAGCTAAAGAAACAGACTTGGATTGGATCCTTGTATAAAAATTTCCATTACAATATAGTTTTATACTAAAATTTATGAATTAACGCGCAATGCACGTTTCAAGAGACTAGTTTTCTTATAAATACAAGCATTGTGTCTCTGTTGGTATTACTAGAATATGAATCGATATACAATTATTCTCTGTTCTACTCTGCTATTGCCTCACTTTACAGAAAAGCATCCTTCCGCCTTTCACTGCTCTGCCACCAATATTTGTGATTATTACCTTATATACAAAAACATGTTTTTGCTTCTTTCTTTTCGAGATTGGATTCAGACCGTTCTACTCAAATTCTTCTCATGGTATGATTTTTCTTCACTCCAACTTCTACAACTACTGATTCCATAATCACAAATGAAATCATAACATATCCTTTTAAGGTTTCTCCCAAAGTCTCTCCTGAAATGTATGTTAGTTTTGAAATCATGGCATCAACTTATATCTAGCCCTGATTTTGTGAATACACATCTCATATTAAACACACATCATAGAGTTCTATTTCCAGGCGTCAATGGGAATTTCAACTTTAGTTCTCTCCTCCCTCTCCTGTTTAACAAACAACAAGTCACTGTTCACATGGATCCTCTTACTTAATCAAATTTCTTCTTTTTCTCTCTCTCTATATATATACTAGTTTTGAGCACGTGCGTTGCACGTGTATTCGATGCTAATAGTTTAAACTTCTTAATACATTAGAAATAACACCAAAACTGAAAGTGAAGGATACATGCTCAATTGATGAATAATTCAATCGATATTCATTATCATCACAAAGTACATCACACCAAAAGTTAATATCAAATGAAGTTGAAATGATCCCCTTAGTTTTAAGAAAGAAAGTTCCTTCAACATTGTATTCTATTACTTTGATAACTACTACTATAGTTAGCAGTTGTATACAGTCAACAAATTGTACAACGTTTTCTTGTATAGTGCTTTTACTCTATCAAAAAATATTCGACCTAAATGATATTTCAACGACAAATAGTGTGAATATGAGCAACACCACTAATGGTTACAAATACTTTAGGCCCATCAAGTAGTTATTATTAGATGAAAGTAGTGTTTGTTGAAGTTGTATCAACTTAAGAGAATTAATTTAATATATATATCATAAGTGCATGTATAAGTACCCTTTATTTGATTTACTTATATGAGTCATTTAAACTGGAAATTTTGTAGAAAATATTAGTTGAATAATATGTATATTGTATTATAAAATATAATATGACAATAAGTCAACATCAATGTATTTTGTGTGAGCATGAAACACCATATAAAAAATAAATTCATATTTCAAATCAAGCCTTCTCAAATTCAAGTGCACCTAGATATCACTATCTCGACTTCTTCTTCCCCATGCAGTCCATCTACCATTTTTGGATCTATGTTTTTTTATCTTTTAGTTAGTTGTTGCATCTCAAAATCCATAGACTTCTCAAAGGAAGATTATGATAGATAATGTAAGTGAAGAAACTAACATAAATTAGTGTATTTTTATTGAAAAAAAAGATTAATAATACTAAGTAGTGAATTCTTACAAGGAAGAAGCATATAGTGTTCTATCTTCTCACTTCAAATAGGGATATTACGAACCAAAGGTTAAAAGCTATAGAACGTTACTGCCTTGTTGAGTTATGCAATGAAAATTGAGCCTTATGCAGTGTAATATAATATCGGAAATAAACCATCTCCATGCCATCTTTTGCCAACGTCTTATGTTCTATAGTTCAACGTACACTTCTTGTGCCTTGAACTCACTCAACCTTAAATTGCCAAATTTAAGAGCATATATATAATTTGATATGGTTGAAATAATACAACAAATGTGGAGTGATCGAAGAGATTTAAGGTGTTACAAATATTTGTAGAATTTAGTATAGCCATTTAAAGTGCAAGTTGAAATTGATTGACAATGGACCTATTTGAATGACTTGATTATTGCATATATGGAAAATGATTGTCCAAACCTGTAAATTTGAGCATCTAAATATAGTTAGTAGGTAGACTGTATAATAAATTATAACTTAAGGCTAGTAGATGCAACTTATAGTAATTCAAAAGGTCATAGCCATTGAATTTTAACATTTTCATCGAGTAAGAAAAAAAAACAGCAATAAAGAGTTTTGAAATATGTTCATCCAAATCAATAAATAAAAGTAGTGACATAAATATTTTTCATACTATCTCTAGATAAATGAAGTATGATCCTTACCTATATGCTGCAAATGTTGCTGGCTGACCAAGTAAACCAAATCAAAAGAGCAATGATTGCTTCATGGAAAAAAAAAATATAGTGCACAGCTTACAAAAAATATGAAAAAGGCTAAAGTCAAGTGAGAATCATCTATGAATATAACATTAATGTCATGAACTTAGGCATTTTTATATAAATTCTATAAAGAGAATATTTTTCCACCATTAATCACGGGAATTTGAAAAGACCAAAAATGCATGATATTATCATATGAATGAATTAATGAATAAATTAATATCAACCCTTCCTCTTCTTTTAGTTTTAAACCGGTAGTAAATACAATGACAACATTGTCTTTTCATATGATGGTAATATCATTAGTATTAATTAGTATACTGTCAGTTTATTGTTTAATAATTTAATATTTAATTAATTATACATTTTATGAAGAGATTTTTGGATTATTATTATTAATTTTATTATTATACATATAAATTATAGATGATAAATATGTATTAAATTAGATATTTTAATTAGGAATTAATCTAAGGAAGTACAAAAGTCATTAACATATTAATTAAAATGATACAATTTAATATTAAAATTAAATAATTAAATGTTTTATAATATTTTAATTTATAATAGGGGTAAAATCGTAATTTAACTTTTAACTTTTTTTGTTCCCACTTATAGTAATATATATGATATGATGATATATGATATATGGTTTTGGATACGATGACTCACTTGATTATTACAAAGATCTGTTTATTGATTTTTGTGCTGATGAGTCCGACCTTTTTTTTCTGTCCAGCCTGAGTAATGTGATCAACATTTATAGTTTGAGGATAGATTCTTGGAAAACACTCCATGACCAGCTTTAGGGCATCTTTCTAATAAATTTTCCGGGTAAACATGTCAATGGGAAGCTTCATTGGATTGCATCAACTAGTTTTTTGTAATTTCAATGTGCGCAAGATCATTTATTTTGATGTAGCAAACGAGACACGGAGTAGCTTGGAGCTTCCCATTTGTGGAGAAGTCATTTCTAATTTCAAATTGGGAGTTGTAGGAAGTGACCTTTCTCTGATTAATACTTGTCGTCTAGGTGATGCTACTTCTGATGTCTGGATTTTGGACAATCTTTCAAAATCTAGATATAAGTAGTATCACCTAGACAACAAGTATAAATCACAGGAAGGCCACTTTCGACAACTCCAATTTCAAAATTAGAATTGACTTCTCCACAAAATGGGAAACTCCAAGCTTCCCCATGTTTCATTTGCTACATCAAAAGAAATGATGATGCACATATTGTGATTATGAAGACTAGTAGATGCAATCCAATAAATCTTCTCGTTGACAAATTTGCCCTAAAGATTTACTAGATAGATGCCCTGAAGTTGGTCATGATTCGCTGTCCACGAATCGGTCCTCAAACTCTAAATGTTGACCATAATCTTCATATTGGTTACATTATCATGGTAAGAATTACCACAATAATCGATAGATAGAGCTTTATAACTGTCATATGAGTTGTCGTATCTAAAACCATATTTGGAATAGAAAAAAGTACCCCAAGTGGAATTAAGTAGTTCCTTTGACTTCCTAATGGTGGGTTCCATATATATGTCTCCCCTGAGTGATTGCACAGGCAAATCAAGCCATTGGCAGAACCTACATCGAAAGCTGATAATGTTGGAGGATCTATGTGAATAGTAACATGTTTTGTTAAACAGAGGAGGGAGTGAACAAAACTTGAAATTTCCATTGGTGCCTAGAAATAGAACTCTATGATGAATGTTTAATTTGAGATGTGTGTTCACCAAATGAGGGATAGAGATTTGTTGATGTCATGATTTTGAAACGAGCGTACATTTCAAGAGAGACTTGGTGGGAAACCTTAAGTGAATATCTCTAAGGCTAAGACGACAGCTTTCGAACGCTTATATGTCGAGTTGGGGGACAAAGGTGGGGACAAGAAATTGTATAGGCTCGCAAAAGCAAGAGAGAGGAAGGTTCGCGACTTGGACCAAGTGAAGTGTATCAAGGATGAGCAAGGCAAAGTATTGGTGGATGAGACCTTCATCAAGCAAAGATGGCGAAGATACTTTCACAATCTTTTAAATGAAAAAGGGGGCGGAGACATTGTGTTGGGTGATTTGGCGCACTCTGAAAGACGTCGGGACTTTGGGTACTGTAGGTGTTTTAGGATCGAGGAGGTTATACGTGCTATTAGTAGGATGAGCAGGGGAAGAGCGACCGGACCCGATGAGATTCCGGTGGATTTTTGGAAGAACACAGACAAAGCATGTATAGAGTGGTTAACTAGGTTGTTTAATGTTATTTTTAAGACAGCAAAGATGCCTGATGAATGGAGGTGGAGTACAATGGTTCCGTTGTATAAAAACAAGGGTGATATCCAGAAC
>JAJOOR010005483.1:0-25188 GCA_036250505.1 Solanum acaule | reverse complement strand
ATCTATCGTAAAAATACTATAAATCATGATAATTGACAACATAAAATATTTCAAAAATGTTGTATGTGGGTAGTCTTATTATGCCTTAAATAGCGTCAAAGAAAGTACAGGTTTGTGATAAAAAAAACTTATTTCTTTATCCACGCAAACAATCGCTTCAAAAACTCGGTTATTAGCCCCAAAACATACCATTTATATTATTGCATGGGCCACATTATCTAGTATCTTTATAATGTACAATTATACGCATATTATACTTGAAGGACACATATATTATACGTCTGTCGAATATTTTAAGATTAATCAATTGAACAGACGACTATCTAGTATCTAGGTTAATTATCCTATGTCCCTCTCTAGCAATCATCACCAATGAACTTATTAATGGTGGATACATCTCATTCTTTGCTTTATCAACCCAAAATCAGTCTCACTCAAATTAAAACTCCAAATATGAAACAGAAGAAAATCAAAACTATAATGAATATGTCGTGGGAAAACTTCATTTCTGAAGGACCCGTCTTTTTTTTTAAAAACCAGATAGGAAGCCGTACGAGTTACTGATTTCTTTTCTTAAATTTCCTACCTTTTAATTAGGGCTCGCCATAAAATATCGAAAACTAAATTATTGAATCAAATCGAATTTTTTGGTAATACAATATTTGGTATGGTAATCAAAAGGTATTTGAGTTTTGGATTTGGTACGAGACAATAGAATCATTTGGTATTAGTCATCTCCTGAATACCAAATTTACTTAATGAAGGTCATATATTATGAGGTTCATAACTCATTAGTACAAGTCCAAAGAAAAAGTTAAAGACTAAACATAAACAATCTAAATACATGTCTTTTAGTTATGTCAATTTACTGTTCTTGATGTCTTCTTACTTGTTGATCTTCTATTATATCGTGTCTCTACATAGAAAAATAGAAATAATTGGAGAGATAATATTAACTTTGTAATACAATCGGCTACAACTTCATTACAGTATTACCGAATACCGTATAGAACCAAAGTTTGATTTACCCATTACAGAATTACCAAAGTGAAATTTAAAATTTTGATATTTGCTATCTACTTTTAACTACCAATTACCGAATTTCCAAATAACTGAACCCAAAATTGAAAATTTTCTAACCGAATACCGAATGGTCACCCCTACTCTTAATAACTATTGGAGTAAAAAATGTTCAAGGATACATATATTTTTTATTTTTTTTGTTTTAGTAACTGAAATAGTATCTCAAGGATACATTTTTTTTTAGTAACTTAAATAGTATCTCAATTCCTACGCTTGAGTATAGATCATAACAAACGCAATAATTCAATATATGATTAACGCATATCTAAGTCATTGAAATATCAAGGTTAAAATTGGAAATAAGAAACACATGTTTTAAATTATATATAATAGGGAAAAAGGATAAATATACCCCTGAACTATCGCAAATGGTATGCATATACCCTCCGTCATTCTTTTGGGACATTGGTGTCCCTGCCATCCAAAAACTAGAGCATATGCCTTCACTCTAACGGAAGACTAAATAAGGACACGTGGCACAATCTTATCCGTCGATCTAATATTTTATAAAATATCGGATCGGTAGATAAGATTATGACATGTGTATGTCCGTTAGTATAAATGGTATATATGCTCTAGTTTTTGGACGGTAGGATTACCAATGTCCCAATAGTATGACGGAAGATATCTACCATTTACGATAGTCCGGAGGTGTATTTGTCCTTTTTCCCAATATAATATATTCCATTTTATCCAATTAATCAAACAAAGCAATAAAACTAAATATGTGACAAGTTCATAGGTATTTATGTGTTTCTCCTATGTGTGCATGTATCAGTACCCATTTTTGTTTTTGTTTTCTTTTTCTTTAGGGAGAGTGAGGTGCGAGGGGGAGACCTAGGGCCTAGGGATGGAAATACAG
Organism: Solanum acaule; assembly: GCA_036250505.1. Lineage (NCBI taxonomy): Eukaryota > Viridiplantae > Streptophyta > Magnoliopsida > Solanales > Solanaceae > Solanum > Solanum acaule. The sequence goes on along the minus strand of JAJOOR010005483.1, from coordinate 23,243 downwards.
TGCATAAGGGCAGTGTTGTGACACATGAATTAAAAAAAAAAGGCATCCATATAAGTGTTGTGAATTTATCTTTGTGTGAAATCATTTCCAATTTCACGAATAACAACAATAACATATTCAGTATGGTCCCACAAAGTAAGATTCAACGAAAATAAAGTTTATGTAGACCTAAAGACTACCTCTGAGGTAAAGTAGTTGTTTTCGATGAATTCTTGAGTCAAGAAAAAGAAATTAATAATGGGAAATAAAGAAAATAACAAATAATAATACTACAACAAAATAATACTATAATCAAACTACACGAAACAACTTATAGTAATAGAGATTGAAAAACAAGATACTTGAGTAATACTACGACTACTAGAATGGACAACAAAAAAATACTTTCCTACCTACGAATATGGTCTATGGACACACTCCTTTAACGCATTTTTATCTAAAATCATATTTTCGATGAGCTACAACTATGTCATGTCATTTGTAATCACCTCTCTTTAATACTGCTCACTGCTCACGATGGCACAACCATCCAAACAAGTACAAAAAGAGAAAATAGACAATGTGAGGGGGCTGACTTCTGAGGACCCTATCTAACTTTAACCTCACAATAATTTTATTGATTTTTTCAAGAAACATTCCTAGGAATAGATCCTCTCTTAAATCTCAAACATTCTTCATTTTGCCTTCTTTCCAAGAACTTGTTATCTCTAGAATATCTGGATACCAAACCCCCAAGCACTAATAATATGGTAATAGAGGCTTCAAATTGGTAGTATATAATAAAGAAGAAAACATAGAAATTTTAATCATATAAGAAAATATCCTAGTATATAGTAATCCTACCTTTGCCTATTTTTCACATTGGAAGGTACAAAATATCAAAATACAAATTAAATCTTTGATATACACTATCGGAGAAAAAAGATGAAAGAAAAAATACATGCAAAAGCATTATATATATATATTTATATGAAGGGGCAGCTGTAGCCCTTTTAAGTACAGATTCATCTAAATCCATAACTTTTAACATAGAATATATATATAGGGATAAAGGTCTGAAAAATACCTCAACTTTGGTCGGATTTACTGTTGCGATACTAAACTTTCATAAGGACCTATTACCTCCCTAGACTATTTAATATCGTATTTTTTACCCCTGAACTATTTAATAGTGTATTTTAAAGGTATATATGTGCCCACGTGGACACATTATTATTTATAATTTTGCATTATATTTTATGTCCATGTGGGCAAATATATATGTTTAAAATACGGTATTAAATAGTCTAGGGAGGTAATAGGTCCTCATGAAAGTTTAGTATCACAACAGCAAATTCGACCAAAGTTGAAGTATTTTTCATACCCTTATCCCTTACATACGTAAAAAGAAAAAAAAAAAAAAACTACTAAAATCTTAACAACACAATGAGTTACATTGATGAGAATCTTAGACATTGAATCCATTAAATTTGAACTCTTGAATCCGCCTCGGAATCATCAATCACAAAGATCATTTAACATACCAAATGATCTCTTACAATACAAAATTGCCTCAGAAATTGTATTCTCCGTATCTATACAATGAGATGGACTTCTCATAGGTGAATTCCTACTATCAATTTCCAAAACTTTTCTTTCAAAATCATCAACTTTTGAACCTTTTCTTGAATTACCTAAACTCTTGCAAAACAACCAAAGAAAATTTAACCTCTTGACCAAGATTTTACAACATGATTTTCTCTGTTTTCCTCTGTTTGTAGCATAAAAGGGTGTAAGAGGAGTTGAAGAAATTGAACAAGTGTCAAAGTTACAAATTGTTTCAATCTTTGATATGTTGTCAAAATACAAAGGCATAATATGTCCATCTGAAAATATTTCATCAGCATGAACAAAAGAAAAAGTAGGATTGATATCAAAGTTGAAATTTTGTGATTCTAATTCCAAGAATCTCTTTGAAAAATTCAAGAATGTTGTATCTTGATCATCAAGAATGGTGGATTTAAGAGAAGGAGGAGTTTCATTTAACAACCAACTATATGAAAAACTCTCACTAGCAACATATTTAAGGGAATTTTCCATATTTGGTTAATTTGTGTAATGGGAGATTGAAGAAATGAGAGAAGAAATGTGATTATATATAGTGAGGAAATGAAATACAAGACAGCTTCTATGTGTATATTTTACGTCAATTGTGAGATGCTTCTATGTGTATGTTAAAACTACAACAAATGTAGTAGAACGGGACCAGAGGCGAATCTAGAATTTCAAGAAGACGGGAGCATCATTGTCAAGGGTGGCTCTGTCCCTTTAAGAGAAAAGGCAACTAATTTAGGCTTTCAAATTTGAGGAGCCTTATTTATTTTAGCAATAATAAATATAGATTTTTCATAAGAAAAATATTAAATTCATTTGCAAAATAAATAAATTTTATTATAAGAAAAAGTCATTAGAAGAAGTTTAAAAAAGGTTGAATGCAGAAACTCTTTTGTGAATAAAATAAAATGCAAGGTTGTGAAAATGCAGCATCTGGGAATCGATCCCTCAACCTCAAAGTGGAAAACCGATAGTCAACCAGTGAACCATCTAATTGTTTGTGTTCATGGGTTCCTTCAGTTGCTATTTGATATATTTTAAAAATTATACAAGTAATACATCGAGTTTTGTCGGATGACCACGAGTTCAGATGACCCATTTTTTAAGCTTAAATTCGCCCCTGAACAGGATGATGTAGACCTAAAATCAAGAAATTGTTTGAAACGACCTCCGATCTTTGAAAATTAGACCACAATTAGCGAAAAATAGGATATAGTAGAAGAAAAAAATTCATATAGGAAAAATCACTATTAGTTGATAGGGCCGTCTTAACCCCTTAGCAACAAAAGTGATTGCTTGGGGGACCCATATTTTTGGGTACATATTTTAAAAAATAAATAAATTATACGGACTTCTAAATTAAAAATAAAATAAAATGGGTTAGAAGTAAATTTTTAAAAATTATTCAAGTGGTTAGTTTTCACTTTTTAGGGGAATGGGGTAATTTTGGGAATAGTTTTCTTAGGTGGAAAATTGTACTTCCTTATGGATCTCCTAATAATTTGAGCCTATATTACTCTCTGTCCTATATTAATGGATCATTTTACTAAAATACTTTTTTCATAATAGCTGTTAATTTTATTAAATCAAGAAATCATTAATTAAAATTTTCTTATATTACCCTTATTGTTTTTTTTTTTTTAAACTGTTCACATTTGTTTGTAAAATTTTCAAAAAATATTTGCATGAATTATTAATCAAGAACTTTTAAATAATTTACATAGTTGCATTCGTAAAAAGTAATTATTAATCATCGCATTAAAATTCTTTTATTATTATTGACTGCATGAATTATCCCTTTGTTATAATTCTACTAGCATTGTAATCCATACTGGCCATGCTTCATGCTTGAGAAAGTGACATTCTTTGTCTTTCGTCATTTTTAATAGAAGAAAATAATTGTTCTTGTCTTAATGACAACAAAAGGCAATGAAAGTAACACAATGCCTAATAAAGAAATAATGAGTCCAGAGTGGAGCCAAATAACGATAACATATTCAGTGTAATTTTATAATTGGTATCTAAAGAGAATGATGTTAATTGTGTACGCAACCTTAAAAATGTTATTTTTAATAGACTTTCGGCTCAAGTAAAGCCAAGAATGCAGCCAAATGTTTTCTAATATACCATAATAAAATGAATTGTGACAGACAAATAAGTTTGCTAAGTAAATACATATTACTAAATATTTTCTAATATACCACAAAGATACTTCTCAAGCTACTATTTGTTGGGCCGTCGCACATTTGCTGGGCCAAAGGTCCATATTGTCTAATGGAAAAATTACTTAAATGGTACTTTTTAATAAATAATTACTGATTTTAGTGATACTTTTTATTTATTATCATTTATAGTAATATATAACAATACTATGATAAATCTGCAATATGTATTAAAAGTAAATTATGTATGCAATATATATGTATTATAACTGTTTTAAAATATATAATGTTTGTTTGGTAAGAAATTGACACATTGTATTATAAGTGTATTAAAATGTGTGATAAATGTATTATACAACAATAGAAATTGTATTATATGTGTGCTATAAATTGTTCTCTGTAATATGTACTAAAAGTGATCAAATGGAAAAAATAATGTTATTGCTATAAATGGTAAATATTTTCTTAATATAGTAGATTTATGTAAGTTTCCCTCTGATTATGTTCTCTTTGAAGTTTGGAAAAATTATGTAGATTAACAAATATTTAGTCTATATTAGGTATTATAATTACAGTTTAAGAAAATTATAATTCGTGACTACAATTTCCCCAATTCTTTCTATTCTTCTGATTTAAATCAAGAATTTGCATAATTTGGTTCCTGATTGTATAAATTCATAACTTTGTATATGTTTACCTTAGCTATTTGTATACGATTTATGAAAATTTCATAATAAATTTCCCTGTTTGTATATTGGCAAGCGAAATATACAAACGGAGTTCTAAAAGATTCTTAAATGTATAAATACAAAATTTATATATACTTACCCTATTTGTATAATTGCAAGCGAAATATATAAATAGGCAGAAATATACAAACGGCAGCCTCCATAGCAAATGGAAATATAGCTATGGAGCGCAATTATCGAAACTATAGCTATAGATCTTTATTATGTCTATTATGTTTTCTATATCTGAAATTTCCTCTTAAGTTTTGATTCCCAATTGAAACTGGTTTGAGGAATTGACACATATATACAATTTTTAGATTAAATTGGTATGTTTTAGCCATATAAATATTTAGCAGATAAAAGCCTAAAAAAAATAGGCATTTTATAGCTATATGTGTATTCTGCACAAAAATAGGGAATGAAATTTCTATATACATCCATATGACCATATCTTAAAATATAAAAGACATTTAGTATCCATCTCTTTTCTAACTTCCAATTACTTCTCCTTCAAAAAACTAGCAAAATATTTATTTAGAATTATCTCTCTCCTCAAAATTAGCAAAAGTATTTAATTATGACATTGCTTCTTTGAAAGAATATTTTTACGAGTCTACCATCTATAAATTATTTTTCTCAATTGTTTGTTAGAAGTTAGGGTGAGAAACTCAATCCATATTTATATTAACTGTAGACTTTAGAATACATATATATATATATATATACTAAAGTCTACAGTTAATAGATATGTTTAGTGTATGCATAACTAGTATATATATATATACTAAAGTCTACAGTTAATATATATGTTTAGTGTATGCATAACTAGAGATTTGTTCGTATATTCAGTTAAATATATTTGATCAAATATATGTTAGTACATAATATATACACGATTTGATTTCATATTTTGTTTATGTGCCCACTTGCATAATCTAAACTTAGTAGTAGGCGTCCAATTTATGTTTATATATATTTAATATGTGGTGAACGTTGAAATCTACTGCAAATAAATATGTATTCAGTTGAATACATGTGATCAAGTATACGTTTAATCAAGTATACATTTGCATTATAATGTATACATTATTTATATTTTGTTTGTATACATTACTAGTAGACAAAGTATATTTTGCAGCTATGGATGTGTATAGATATATCACCTCTTGATAAAAAAAAATTGATATATAATCATATTTTGTACACACATTGTCAATTGCGTATTCATAATATCTACTGTGTATACAATCAATTTAAATACATATACATTAGATTGTTATAGAGCTTTGTCTCAACATACATGAATTCATGTTTAACATTAAATAAGAATCAAACATTTCTTCGGCTTGAATATCGAAGAAAGTTTACATGTGTTGAAATCAATATTGTGAATTTTTTCAACTCAAAATTGTTATGCATATAGCATACCCATAATTGACGATTTTCAAACTCATCCTCATTTTTCAGTTCACCATTTCTTTCAAGAATTTCATGTTGTCATTGCAATATTTCTTACTTTGTACATATTTTCTCTTTTGAGAATATGATCTTCGTCACTTTCTTCATCTTTTTTGAGAATGAACTTCTTTTACCCATTAAAAAACAATAGAAAGCATAATATTTGTAAAATCTGTTGTATTCTTGTTATTATGTAAATCCATAATCTTGAATAATGTTTCCGTTGTGCCTATTCAAACATTCACATCGCGTGAAGAAAAAAAATCAACTTCAGGCAGAAAATTAAGTCATAAATCTCTAAAGTTTCAAACACAAACTATCTTACAAAATGAACTATTATTGGTAAAAAAAAATTAGGAAAAATTACAGAAATCCCATCTTTTAGTTTACTTATTACCATTATCCCTTATAAGTTTTACAAATCTCCAAAATCCCTCATTTTCGCACATCAGATTAGTGTATCTCGCGCATCAAATTAGTGTATCATGTATAAAATGTACATCAGATTAGTGTATCATGTATAAAATATAATGTATCTTACTTAACGATTAATGTATCTCGCGCATCAGATTAATGTATCAGTGCTTATATTATTGTATCCGTTTGAGGGATTTCTGTAATTATAAACTTTTAAGGGATAAATTGTAATTTTGCCTTAAAAGTATGTGATTTCTGTAGTTTGCCCAAAAAATTATTACTAGTGATAATTAGTTATGGCACTAAAATGGCACTATGCAAAAAAGTGGTTGTGGCTATTAATTGACTCAGCTTCACATTATCTACGTAGGCATATGCTTCACCCGAATCCCCTCGACAAGAAATTATACTATAAGATATAGGATAGATTTTTTATATTTTTATATGTATATTATTTTTGAACCACCTAAATCAAATGGGAGAGATAACTCGGTGGTACTGAATTGTTCAACTTGGGTTGTGAGTATTATTCCCAGTTTGTAAGTTCAATTCATGCTGAGTGCACAGGTTACCTAATTCTTTTAAAATTTAATTCTTTGTTAGTGTTATATATTACTTTGGATTCTATTTCACACATTTAAAATTTTATTTTTCGACCCTCTGAATAAAAGTTTTTGTTCTTTACTAACGTCACTTATTGTAAGATTGATATATGAGGTTATTGGTCTATCACCCTACATTTATTATTTTTGAATATTTTGACATGATCTGTAATTAAATATTTCTCATTATTACTAATGTAGAAATTATGGGTCATTTGATTGCAATAATTTTTTCTTTTCCTAATTTGGTTTGAATTGAAATATAATATATTTTATATACAACGACGTTGAGAATTTCATGACAGAATTGCTAATTCAATAGAAAAACCTTATTATATGGACTATAAATATATATCATCTTCTTTTTCCCTCTGTTTTAGACTTGGATTTATTGAAATTATTATTTTCGACTCAAATTATGTATACATTTATACACAAAGAGGAAAATATATCATACTTAGAGGGTGTTTGAATTGGCTTAAAGTTGGTCAAATCTATTTTTTAAGTTAGTTGTTGATTTCTGAAAGTATTTGACAAATATAAAAATAACTTAAAATAAATCAAAAAATGACTTAAAATAAGTTAGAAAGTGTTTGACAAGGTTAACAATAACTTTAAATAAGTTAAAAATCAAAAGTTGGTCTCCCCTTCTTTTTATTTTTTGACTTAAAAGTCATTTAAGTTTTATTTTTTTACCCTCCCCTAGGAGCTCCCACCCCTTTTGCTCCCTTGGTGACTCGAAATCGCAACCTTCGGGTTGGAAGTGAGGGGTGCTTACCATCCGAGGAACTCCCTCTCGTCCAAAGTCATTTAAGTTTGATTTTTTATCTATTTGACTTAAAAGCTACTTTTTTTAAGTCAATCCAAATGGGCTCTTAGTCATAATTGATTGACTTTAAATTCATGATTGTTGAAAGTTGTAGAGATGAGGATATTGAGATGAATGTGTGGAAATACTAAGAGAAATAAAACTAGACAGAACATGATAGGAGGAGTGGCATCGATGGAAGATAAGAGACGGAAAGCAAGACTTGGATAGTTTGGTCATGTGAAGGAGATGTATGGATTCACCAATGTAGAGGTGATGGTCACAGAAGAGGCAGAGGTAGGCCGAGGAAATATTGGGGGAGGTGATTAGAGATGCATGACACAACTCTAGCTTACTGAGGAGTGAGGGCATGACTTTAGATAGAAGATTGTGGATGACTCAAATTAGGATAGAGGGTTAGTTAGGCGGTTGAAGGTTTGTCTTGGTTAGTTTTTCATACTAGTAGTCGTAGTATTACTCTAAAAGTTTCTTAACTAGTATTACTCTAAAAGTTTCTTAATATTATATTTTTGTTAGTATTGATTGTTTCTAACATTTCAATTATCGTATTATTTTGTGGTAGAAATTGTTTCATTTTTAGTATGTGTTGCAACGCTTTCTTTAGTATTATGTATTTACTTCTTCACTTTCGTTATTTCTTCTTTCAAACTGTTTTGTATTGTTTTTACTTGAGCCAAGTTTCTATTGAAAACAAACTCTGTACCTTAGCTTGTAAGGGTAAAATTTGCGTACACACTACCCTCCTCAGACCTTACCCAATGGAATCACACCTCGGATATGTTGTAGTTGCAATTTCTCACTTCAACTCTAGATATGCATTCAACAACTACTTTTTTCCTTGTTTCCCATCCGGTGTCCGGTACACATTAAAGTGACTATTTCATATTCGCATCGCGTAAGGCTTCATTTGGGGAAAACACTTCCTACCAAGAATTTTTCCATTCAAAAACTTCTCCACACAAACCTTCTAAGCTAGATTTTTCTTCTATTTTTTTTTTTCATTTCTCACTTTTAGGCATTTGCCACCAAAATTTCCCTTTCCTAATTTTTATATATAAAATAATGTTTCAACCAATCTGAAAACACTAACGAAAAGAACTTTTTTTAAAACCTTGGGAATAAAAAGACAACAATTACATCTATAAAGAGTGCATAATGAGCTTTACTAATTTCACAAAACAAAGTTATTTTCTGGTCCCAACACCACCAAAGAAACAAGTGTTTGTTTGGTTGTCTATCAACTTTATTTTCTTTTTCCATATAAAATATGGCATTGCTAAAACAATGTTGGGTTCATGTTTTTCAAAATATAGATGTGTCATTTTATATAGAATAGAAGATCGAATAACTAATTATTAAAAATATTATTTTATATAGCATAAAATATTGAATAACTAATAATAAAAAGTATTAATAATACTTGGATTAGAACACAAAATGATGAGAATACCATCCATTCAAACTTCTATCTTTTTTTGTCAAAATAAATTAAGAATTGTCTAAAAATCTTCATTACTATTCTCTATATAACTAATTCATGTATAACTAATCCTTATATATCTTTATATTACTGATCTTTGCATGACTAATCTCTATATTACTGATCTTTGCATGACTAATCTCTATATTACTAATTTTTTCATAATTAATCTTTGTATTACTAATACCTGCGTTACTCTAACCAGCAACTAAAACGACACTACTTAGACAAATCCATCTAACCCCTCAAGACATCTAATCATCTATAATATATGCATTGCAACTCTAGCAAAGTAGACATGTTTCTGGTTTGGCCATTGCTAAATGCTAGTCACTGGTTCTTCTGCAGCAGGAATAACTATCAGCTGAGGTGAGAAAATACAATTCTACTACACTAGCATTTCTCACAGCATATCTAAGACCAACATCATCTTTGTGATCCATTCAGTCCACAGTATCGGAGCCAAGATTTTCACTAAGAAAAGTCAAAATATAAAGAACTAGGCGCTAAAACACTAAGAGGATTCATCATATATAGTATATACACAAAAAGAAGTATACCTATTTTCACAATTTAATTTTCCAGCAAAGGACACCCCTTAGACAAGCACAAGACTCAGCTTGTGATCTAAAATCTTCCCAAGAAGTGAAGTAAATGACATTGAATGGAGGAGGACCCGAGCGATCTCCCTGATTCCTCAAATATCACTCAGACAAGTCTCAACTTATCTTGGCCACAATTTCTTCTGAGGAAAATTGCTCTCACTCCACCACATCCCACCTCTCCACCCTGCGTTGACCTTGGTGAGTCGGTTTAAGAGAGGGACAAGCTAATAATAAGGTTTGGTCTTGCAGATATCTTTGCCATATACAGAAAGACAAGAAGATCTTACTTCAAGTGCAGCTAGCCCTGCAATGCTAGGGTTGGGGGTACCTTAAAAGAGAAATCTTTAACTCTGGACACTATTCTACAGCACTATGTACTCCGTATAAATACACTTCTAAGAATTTCTGTCAATCTCTAAGATTCTTGCAAGCAATGGCATTCATATCTATTCCTTCTAAGTTCTAACATAAATTTCTATGATTCTAGCTGCATCAGAGTTACTTAGTTACATGTAAGAGACTCAGCTTCACAAGTACTAAGCAATAATAAGGAGGCGTCATGCTATGGTCCAAAGAACTGTGATGATCAAACTGGATATAATTCTTCCAGGGAGATGCATGTCAAGAAATGTTTACTCCAGTTCTAAAGAAGGCATCATGTTATAGTCCAAAGAATGTGCACACTCGGAATGAGTCTCTAAGCTCCAATTATTTCCGCGCAATAATGACATTAACTCAAACCAATGTACTTCATCGAATGCAACAGATAGAAATTAAGAGATTAAACACATACCAGGAGAACAAGAGAAAAAAGAAGTAGATATTGGGATTATAGATATAACAAAAAGCGCAACCATCAAACCAATTTGGTCTTGCATAAATTTTCAAAGTTATCCCGAGTCACTGATGCTATAACCAACAACCTCACCCCTTGACCAAAGGAAACCTGACTAAACTAACTAGGCAAAACATGAGATGCGACAATTAACATAAAGAGGTTATATAAATACACCGATATGAACTAATCTTTATCATCTCCCCATCAAAGAAAAATATATGCACATAGTCTTTATCATTAATGGAATGCGGAAGCAGTTTTAAGCATGTTCCTAAACAAAATTCCGAATTGTGCAAGCGGCTGAGACAGCATAAACATGGTCTCTCTGTTCCAATCCAGCAACACAAACTAAAATAGAGATTATTCAATTATAATGACAATAAACAGATTACGAAAAGCTTCAACATTTTGCAAGAAAATAATAATACTAGCCATGAGTGTTAACAGCTTCCCAGAGCATACCCCTAGCCTGCATTGCCGCAGTCCTGAGTGTCCGTATTGTCCACCTATTGGCCTCAAAGAAGGACAAACTCCTGTAGGACAAATTGTGCTTTTTGCATAGCTCCTGCACAATAGGAGAAATTTTCCTCAATTGGCACCTTGGTAGCCTTGGAAATAGATGATGCTCTAGCTGGAACTGCAATCCTCCAAAGAACCAATCCATCTGAGGAGAACAATCAATGTCAATTGTCCCCGCTGTTTGTTTCTCAAACCAATCGTTCCCCTTAGGCTGTCCAACATAGACATCAGCAGCAAAATGATTCAGACAGAACTGAACGTGTTGAATCCCGGTCACAGCAAAGCTTGTGAGAACAAATAACACCCTCTCTGTCCAATTAGGCAAGGAGAGAACAAGAAGCGGAAACCAAGTCCAGAAAACCATGATCCCCAATATGTTAAAAAATCTATCAGGTACTTTTCTTTTTGAGAACAATAGCAACAACGTCTGAACAAATAGATTCACCCTGGAAACACAAATGATTGGATAGAAAGTAAAATGTTGATAGCTGACAAAGAATTTCGCCAGGGAATCAAACGTTAGCTCTCTTCCATAGAAAGTAGAATTCAATGACTTAAACAGACTTGAAGATACTGCAAAAACTGGCAAGTGCTGAAGATCAGGATCATAATCCAAGCTATTACAAGCCACATGATGAGCATTATGAGTCCATTTCCACCAAGCAATACTAATACCAGTAAGACAATTCCCTGACATAATCTGTACCATTTTGTTGAACCCCTTTGTTGTCATAATCAAGTAATGACCAGAATCATGACCCAAATAAGAAATCTGCATCCACGTTAACCCCAACAATGCTCCAGAAAGCATATGAATCAAGAAACTATTACTAAAAAGTACACCATAGAAAGTCAAGAAAAGCAATAACCCAATAAAACAAAATGAATACATAACCCCATGACCTTTTTTTTCAAACAATCCAGCTTTAGCAAAGTCAACACAAAGCTTTCTATAATCCCTTGATACCTCAGAAACCTCATAATCTTGTAAATAATAACCAGTAAAGAAGTTATCAAGATGTTTCCAAGCAGTACCTGGATGAAAAGCAATGAATGCATCAGTTGCTTCTTGTCCAGCAAGATTAAGTATAGGGATATCTCCACCAGGGTGTTGCTTAATCCAATCAGTGACATTGTAAACTTTCCCCTGAACAGAGATCCATACATCCTCTCTCTTGTTATGCTTCTTTAACTCCTCAGCTGTTATGTACTTTTTTAAATCCCCCATTGTGTATAAAAAACCCCAAAGATTGAATCTTTATTACAAACAAACTATAAATGATGAAAATGCAGAACAGATCTGAGGATCAACAAGACAACAAACCCCTGTTAATGTAACAAAAATACAAGAAAATGGGAATATGCTTTCAAGAACTAAGAAAAGATTTGAACTTTAGTGTCGATGCGGCTGAGGAGATAAATAGCGGTGGGTGTAAATTAAAAAATTGAAGAACATGTACTGTAATTATCACATGGTTAGCTGGCTCCACTGCTTCAGAATATGATTCTCTTGTCTGTGGTGGACATCGTGGTGGACATCGTGGAGGACTATTTGCCAACTATATCAAACGAAATTACACCTGGGTGTTCCTTATTTTCAATGGGCCTACCCTCTTAGTTGGTTCGGTTCGGTCCGATTTAAAGTTTATTGGTTTAATTTATTAATAATCGATTGATAGATATGTTCATCATTACAGAATCAGTAAGATATTGGTATATTAATTATTGATTAAAAAAAAATGAAATTACATAGAAATAAGGTGACACAGATTGTATATTGCTCAAAAGCAAACACTTGCACATTGTAGAATAATCGAAAGTTTGAGACAGTTAAAAATAAAAGTATGATACTAAACCTTGAGTCAAGGAGTTTATGTACTAAACCGTATAAATTTAATTTACTATTGAGTTATCGGTTAATTCGTTAATAAAAAATTTCAAACCGTTAAAAATCAATAATCTGATAATTGAAAAAATCAAAATCATTAAATTTTATTCGGTATAAATTATCGATTTCGGATTTGATTTGAACGCCTCTCTCTAGGTCTTCCTTGAGATGTTACAGGAAATGAGGTGACATGATATAAGTAAAAATTACATTAATAAATAAGATTAAATAAAGTAAATTTTAAGTATTATTTAAATGACTAGTACCTTATTTTTATAAAACTTTTTCCTATTAATAAATACTAATATTAATTAAAAATAGATTAAAAGGTAGCCCGTAAGTTATCAATTCAAGAAAATAAAAATGGAAGATAATTATGAGTTTATGACATAGGAATAAAGAATTTGGAGGAGAGGGATTTTAAAACAAAGAAAAATCATTTTGGCCAGATGGTAAAATGACATATTTCACACTATGTTATTTTATCTTTTTGAACATTTCTATCCTATTAATTTAATATTTTTTAATTAAAAAAAATAGAAAAAAATAAGTTTATTTTAAAATAAAAAAGATATTATAGACTTTTAAAATTTCTGGCCAAATTTTTTTGGCCATTTAGCATTATCCTTAAAACAAATGTATTTATGAACAAGACAATATTTAATTATAATTGTGGAATTGCTATAATTTTAGACGTAAATATATTGAATATTATTATCCAAATCATGAGTAAGATCTTGCTTTAGTCAATTAAATTCTATTCATTAATTTTTATTTATATTATATATCCTTAATTTTAGTAAAAACTTGGAAAAAATAAAAAGAGAGTAATGGAGAAATGTTAGATCCCCTTATTTGGCCGAAATGCTATGATGCTCGATTTTAGAATCAACATTTACTAAGTTATATTCATAATATGTAAAAAAAACAAAAAAAAAAACAAAAAAGTTATCCATTTTTAAATAATTTTAGATATGCACGTTTAAAGTTTGAAATTACATATGATTGTAGTATATTTATTTTTATTTGAATTTTAATCATATAAGCTAAACTGAGTCACTTTGTCTTTGGTCTCATATATGTTTGGTTGAAATTTAGAGTTTGTTTGGCATTACTGTTGGAAAGCTAAACGCACTTATTTTATAAATAAATAAAACATAAAAAATAAGGTGTTTGGAAAATCAATAAAATTACTTTTAAATAGTTAGTTTTCCTACGGTTGGGATGTAGCTAAAAATTTCTGCTTCCTAAAAAAAACAAAAGCAGGAAATTATTTTTTACAAGACCAAAATATCCTTTCTATATTTACATATTTCATCATATATCTCTTATTAATTAATTATGTAACATATTTCATAACTTTGGTAAAAGTTTCATTTAAGAATTTTATTTGTATATAATATTTTTATATTATTTTACATTTATTATCATTACTTTATAATTGATATTTTTAATTATATTTAAATCACCATATTAATATTATATCAATATTTAATTTTTTTTATTTATCTATGTATAATATTGATTGAAAAATTGAATATGTACATTTTAATTCAATAAAAATAAAAAAATTGATTAATTTTTTTATAATAGATATTTCAAATAATTTTTATATATAAAATAATCTTCATATTAAAAGTACATTGATATTTGTCTTTTTTTGTAATTTGACACTTGCACCAAATTTTTAAAAAGATCAATCAAACACAATTTGCTTATTAAAAATATTTTTCAAATGAATTAGCCAAACACAAATTGCTTTTTTTCAAAAGTAATTTTCTGAAAAACTATTTTTAAAAAATATTTCTAAAAATAAACAGATTTTAACAACCATCTCAAACAGGCTCTTTGCTTGAATTTAAGCAAAGCTAAACTTCAATCATATATAATTTTAGACACCTCATATCTAAAGGTATTATGTAATAAATGTTTGAAAACTGTTTAAAAGTGGGTAATATGATATAGTTGTGGGTACATATAATATTCTTCATAGGATAACCATAAAATTTATATACTTTATTTTTGTCTTGATTTTGGAGTTCCTTTACCATTTTTTTAAAAAGTTTTGATGTTCAAATAGGTATAAAGGTGAATTCAAAATTTTAGAGTGTTTATATATAAATTTGATGATGTTTGAAGGTAAAATTGAAAAATATTCCTCAGTCTAATAATAGTTGTCTACTCTACTATTTTAGAATATCCAACAATACTTGTCCACTTTATAAAATAAATGTATAATTTCCACTTAGTTCCTAATTTACCCTTGTCATTAAATATAGTAATTTTTTATTACATTTTTTCAATACATTATATTTATTATAATTAAAGGATGATATATTAAAATAGCGCAAAGTTAATAGTGGATAAATATTGCTAGATGAATGGTGCAGTATCTAAAAATTGAAGTCATACTTTGGAATGCAGTCCATCTTTGCTTTATTTAAGACACTTGAGTTGGAACATCATGCCCTAACAATAATTTGTGTTTTTTAAGCATGACTTAAATGTAACTTAAGTGCGTTTTTTTCTAACTTCAAAAAGTGATTAGAAATAATTTTTTAAATTCAGAACATATAACTTCAAGTGGATTATTTTTTTTCAACTTTAATGTATAACCAAACAGCTTTTTAAATATAAGTTAAGTAAAAAGCAAAAATTGTATATGTTCAAGCATTCTCTAAAAAATAGCTTATTGATTCTTGATAAATTATTTATGCATATCTAATAAAAAAAATTGTATAAACATAAGATTTTGATTAAAGCAATCGATTAGAAATATTGCTCCGTCTATAAGTAGGTGCTTGAATAATATTTTGGTTAGGGAGAAAAAATATGCTCCCTTGGTTATGCTGCCTCCATTTATTTTATGTGTGTTTAGTATGGTTGGATATTAAATATATGTATTTTATAAAAAACAAATCAAAATATTATGATTTTATATTTTCATATCAAAAAGAGTGTAATTAAAAGTAAATATAAAATATGTAATTTAAAAATTTATTTTTTTTGTTTCAATTTATATGATAAATTTTTTTCAGTTTATCTAAAAAGGATTATCATCTCTATATATTTAGAAATAAGTTAATTTTAAAATTCTCACTTCACCTTTAGTTATAGCCATACAAATGTCTTAAACTTATTATATACCGTAAATTTCAAAATATTCTTTACTTTTTCCCGTATCAATCAAATATAGTATGACATAATTGAAATTAAAAAAAAGTAGTAAATATAGAAAGCGGAATTCTTTTAACAACTAAATTATTGAAAATCTTATAATATTTCACTAGTAAAAATGTATCTCCCAAAATCCAACATATTCTTTTAATACAAATTAGGAACAAAAACAATAAAAATTAAAGTAAGAAGAAAATCCAGAATAATTGAATTATTCTTAATATTTTTCTACCCCGAAAGAAGATTCCTTCGAACAATAGCCGGCTGACTCTTGATATATATTCTCTCTATTTATTTTTACATATATTATAAAAGTGATAAATTAATTTTATTACTTTTTAAATATAATAAATTTAGTATTTATCAAAAATAATTAAAGTTAAATAAAATAAAATAATAAATTATCTCTTAATTTTTTAAATTGAATAAACAAATATAAATATGTATTTTAAGTTAATGAATAGATGAAAATAGACTAGGCATAACCTATACGTTACTAATATGATTACCAAAAAATGCACCTTAATGATGGCTATTTAATTCCATTTAATAGTCATACTCCCTTTGTCCCTAATTACTTGTCCACTTTTCCTTTTATAGTTGTCTCTAATTACTTGTCCATTTTGACAAATCAAGAAAGGACAATTTTTTTTTACTTATTATACCCTCAATTAAATGACTAATTACTTTGAAAAATGTAGAACTTTTCATCCACTTCATAATTAATAGGGATAAAATGATAAACTCATTATGTCATTAATTATTTTCTTAATATGTGTGTCAATTCTAAAGTAAACAAGTAATTAGAGACAGATGGAGTATTAATTAGCCAAAAATAACATTTGAAAAGGGTAATGCTAAATGGCTAGAGAATTTGACCAGAATTTGGCCAAATTTTTTAAAGAAAGTCATTAAGGCTAATCAAAGATGGTATCAACCGAAATAAAAGAACAAAGATGATTAAAGTTAAGGGTCGTAAAATTTTATTTGAAAACTGATAAGTGAATTTATTTTATTTTATTTTATTTGAAATACTTTTCAGAAAAAGTTTTTTAATACTATTGCATTTGAAGTTGTAATAAATAAGATAGGTGAAATGGTCTGATGAACTCTTGTACTTATATGAGTTTGTATTGTGAATCCTTCTATTTATCTGTTTGTCAATTGAACCCTTAAATTCAATAAAACACAATTTAACAAATCACTCTGACCATTGACCATGGTTATGTGGCATTAGGATGTCTGAGTTGGCAAAAGTGTGTAACAACACGCCTTTTAAGCGAGTGAGGAGTATTTTTACTTTAAAAAATATTTAAAATTATAAAAGAAATAATTTTTTTATATCATTAATTAAAAAAACCTTTCTTCTTCACCCATTGCACCAATTTTCAGTCATCTCCATCCCCTGCCAACCCCTTTTTCTTTCTTTTCCACAATCCATTGCCATCTATTTAGCAGATCTTAAGAACCTCCTTGAGTCCACTAATTCACCGGTGAAGATAGAGAACAACGTTGGTGGAGCTTGCCAGACAACACTGATACTTAGTGGAGTGAGAGAGAGGCACGGCTGGTCAGCGGAGAGGAGAACGAGGTGGGTGAGGGTGCAAGGATCTAATCATGGCAACGACAATGGTGATGGTGCTCGGCCAGATCTGGTGGTGCGGTGGCTTAGGTTGTTGGTTTTGTGGAGGTTGGAGGAGGAAAGGAAAATGGTGATGATGTGCGGCGGAGATGAAGGCAGGTAAGGGAGAGAATATGAGTGGTTTCGCCGGCAAAAATGGCGACGGCAACGACGACTTTGGCTGTGAAACGGTGGGAACGGAGAGAATGTAATGGAGTTTTACTTTACAGAATATAATTAAAATTTTATTATTTTCCTTTTATTAAATAATTTTTATTAAAAATTTTAAAAATAATAATGAAATAATTATGACGTGAAATTAATATATCTAATGTGGATATGACATGTCATTTATGTAAAGGAGAGTGAGCTACATACATGGTTGAAGGGGTTTAAAAGGTTTATTTTAATTGAGTTTAAGAGTTCAGTTGACAAATAATTAAATAGAAGGGTTCACAATACAAATGCATACAGGTACAAGCGTTTACCAGACACTTTTGCCAATAAGATATTTACATGTGGTGAAGTGGTGATCGACTTGTCACCATCAATCAATTCTCAATTTTTATAGAGAATTATTCCAAGTGCATTTCAAGATTTGGTTGGTGAAATATTGCTATTAATATGAAAATAAAATCCAATTAAGTGAAACCAATATGGAAACATTCTGCACTACAATTTCCTCGCATCTCTAACCAAACACCCCACTTTTTTTTTACTTTTTTTTATTAAGGAAAACCCATTTCTTTTTGTTTTAAAAAAAACTTAAACTTAAACTCTTTGAGAAATTGGTTATTTCCATTTAAGTTTTTTAGGGGTAGTCTGGTACAAGGAATAAAGTATAATAATTTAAAGATAAAATGTAGAATTATTATTTTATCTCATGTCTAGTTAGAGGTATTAGGTAGTCCTAAAATTATTTATCCTATTAATTATATTATAATAATGGAAATAACTAACATATTATATCCCAATTATTGAAATAATGCTTTTATCTCATCCAACTAACCAAACAACCCCTTAAGTATTGCACACATATCATATATATAGAGATAGAGAAGGGTGACCAACAAGGCTTGTGGTGGAGTGGTAAGTACTTACATTTATGATAAATGGCTATCATAATTGAAAAAATAGTTGAGATAGTAAAAAATAATTTAGATAATTTCTTTTTAATTGTCTATTTTTTCCTCTTTTCATGCAAAGGTGTCGAAGGAATAGGCAAATTTAGAGTTGAAGCCTTCCATTTGAACTTTTCTTTTGTCATTCTCATTAAAAAATGATATTATTTTTTGTTATAAATACTCTATCCTTCCTAATAATTCTTCATTGCAACAATTTTTTTTTTGTTATGAAGATAGAGTATAAATTATATGTATGCGCTAAATTCATCATTGCAATAATATTTCTACAATTTGTATTCGCTATTTTAATATGTTTTCAAAAATGGTCTTGGACGACGGATTAAACCTGTTTATGTTTACAGTATGTCAATATACAGTGGAAAAAATGAATATACCTTTGTGTTTGAGGTATATAATTTATGCGCTGACATATAATATATGCACATAAATTATATAACTCAAATGTAGGTATATATTTATATTTTTCACTGCATGTTGATATACCGTAAACATAAACAAGCTCAGTCCATCGTCCAAGACCATTTTTAAGAACACATCAAAACCTGCAAGCTCAAATTGTAGAAATATTATTGCAACTAGTATGTTGGTGTTTAAGCTGGGATTTATGTGAGACAGTGAGGTAGATCGGCATATATTTTAAGTTCTAACCTCGTCAAATTTATAAAATTACACTGGTATGTTATTGGTGTTTGTATCTCTTTTTCTAAACTGAATTAGGGTTGTATTGTCAATAATTTTTTGTGGATTATTTCATCCATCACTGTCGAAATATTTATAATATATTACAAATAGTAAGAGTTTAAATAATTGAAGATAATGCTATATAGTGTTGAAAAATTTAAAAGATATAGTGTTATAAGATTTTTTTTCCCTTAAATTTTATTTACAATTAAGCATAAATGACTATATTTAACCAACATAAACTCTTGACATATATATGAAATTATGACTGAAAATTAATAATCACCTAAAATAAATTTATTTTTAGTCGTAACTAAAGACATTATATACTAAAAAATCATTAAAATAAATAAGTTGTATTCAAACCAAACGACCCCTTAAAGTTATACAGAGGTGGATAGACCAACGTCTATATTGTACGGGGTGGAGTTGTGTCTAATAAAAAAAATCATGTATGGAAGATTATAGTTGTGGAATAGAGAAGTTGAACTATATGCGTGGTTATACTTTGGAAGAATAAGGTTAGGAATAAAGATACTCGAGACAAGGTGAGAATAACCTAAGTGGTGTACAAAATGAGGGAAACGAGGATGAGATGATTTGGACATGTGGAAATTTAGGTTATTAAAAAGGAAAATAATCCCAAAAAAATCATGGTCATTGTATCTGATTATAATTTTTTTACCAAATATGACTTCTACCAAACAAAGAATGATAAATTTAATATATATATGTTGGAAATGTATACTTGCTGATAATACACAAATATGAAAAAAATTGTATATAATTATTGAAAATATACAAATAAGGTCTAAAAAGTAAGAAAGCCGCAATAAACATTGTTACGCTTAATCCATAGAATTAATCGTATACAATATAATGTGAAATGTATTGATAGAAATACAAATCACAAAAAATATACAAAACAAATTATATAATACCTCAATAATACTGAAATTATACAAATAATAGTTGGAGCATATATTTGCAGATAATATACAAATACAAAAGAAGTAAATGTATATAATTGTTGAAAATATACAAATAAGATCTAAAAAAGTATAAAAACTACAATAAACATTGATACGCAAAATTCATAGAATCGTATACAACATAATGAGAAATATATTGATAGAAATACAAATCACAAAAAATATACAAAATAAATTGTACAAAATACCTCAATTTCTTCACTGTGATCTTGATCTGTTGACCTAGATTCAACTTCTTCTTCTACAGATATTTTTGACCCAGGTCCATTAAGTATGCCAATTTTGGTGGAGTCGATTCGTCAGAGTTCGTCATCGGAGATCTGATCTGTCAGAGCTGATACATCTGGGTTTGTGCGAGCTTAAATTTCACTGGTGAGCACTCTGTGGTGAGCACTTTGTGCTCACTGGGTAAACCCCCCATTGAGTAATAGCCTGCAAACCACACATGAGATGTAAACCGCACTAGGCAAGCTCTATGTGACAAGCTCGACTCAGAAGGCATTGAGGGGGAATCGATCTCGGGTCATCCGTGTGGATAACCACCCTCCAAACCAACTGAGCCATCCCGAAAGACTTGATTTTTTTTTTTGATTGAGTGGATGAAAGAGAAAAATCAGTAAAAAGGTTATGACGAGAGAGACCTAATTTGTATGATTGGGGAAAACGGAAGATATAATAATTTATGTGTGATATACAAATTCGGAAATGGTCCCTAGCAACTCGGATGAAACATTAGTGGTGAGGGGTAATTGTTTAAAATCATAGCTATAATCCACAATTAAATAGTATATGTTAGCTTAGTCGCGTAATTTTTTTTTAAATAATAACTTATTTTGATTAAAAAATTTGTGTAACCCCCTAATGAATCTACAAATAAAAGATGGTGAATAATTTATGATGATATTTCTCTCATGGTAATGGGATAACTAATATAGAGATCATAACATGACACTTTAATGTGATCATGAAGACCACTAGCTAATTCTTACACCAACTCCTTGACAAGAGATCCCTATTTGTATTCAAGTTTTGATTTGTTAAATAAATAATATGTGATGAATAGTCATAAACATAACAGATACTTCCTCTAATCTTTTTAAGTATATTGCCTTAATTAGTTTTTAGATGATATAATCCTATAAATCATTCAATCTCTCCGTAATAATAAATTAATTAATCTGTTTGATTATTTGAATTTGTTTGGTCAATATTAGTTGTTCCTAATTGAAGGAATGTAAAAGGATTTAATTTTTTCATTGAAATTTTCTGGTGAAAAATGTTTAGAGGCTATTTGCATAGATATTTTTTATGGACCTAAGCTATTTCAAAGACAGGTTCAAAATTTAAAATTTATAGGCTCTGATATCTAAAATTATATATTAAAAAAATATGATAAGTATCCAAAGGAATTTAAACCCTCATTACGAGGGACGATGAAGCTTTAAGTGAATTTCATTTCTACTATTGGACTAAGAGGCTAATTTGTTATTGGGTTTCCAAAACAATTATCTTATTTATTTAATAGATTATTCAATAGAAATACTGAATTAGTGTTTTCGAAATCCCCTCCCCCCCCCCCCCCAAGTCCTACATCAGCCCTGTAAAGCAAAATAAATAATAATACAATACCTTAATAGTTTAATCAGAATCGCTACAAACATATAGCATCGAAGCATATTCTAATCCTAAATACTAGATGAGAAAAAGTCTTATGAGTCTAATTAGAACGGCCGTGGATTTTTTTTTGGAAAAATTACTTATATACACAATTTAAGTTTTTTTATTCTCCATTTTTCCCTACCTCTTTTAAATATTTCAAAAATCCCCTTTTTCATTCCAATTTTTAAAACTTCTAGATACATAACATTGGGTAGTGAAACCCACGTTTACACTTCCTTTTCAACTCTTTTTTTTCTCCCTAAATTCTCTCCTAATTGCTAGCAGTTATCAAATTGATTTCAAAACAATTCTCTCTCCAAATTGTTAGCAGTTATCAAGTTGATTTCAAAACGATTCTCTCTCCAGTCAACCAATTTCAAATTAACATCTGAATAGGTAGGGTCTCTCTTCTCCATTGTTGTTTTAGTCGAGTTCTTGTTTTTGTTCAAAATTATGTTTCTGATATATATGGATAATGGTGCTTCGTTTAGTATTGGGGTTACTCAACCAATTTCTTCTAATAATCGAATAAATGATTCTGAAGATGAAATGGGCTGAAAACAGATCCAAGATTTTACATGACCCACTAGCAATGAAGAAGAATCAAAGTATTTCCAAGTCGAACAAGGAATCACCATCATCCTCAAAATCAAATGTTGTAAAAATCCCCCAAAAAAGAGGAAGGAAAACAACACCGTCAATTTTCAGGCATTCGCTGACCAAAGTATGTTTTTCGTACTTTTTTTTCTTTCAAATTTTGGTGTTTGATATGGTATTTAGTATGTTGGATCTGAACAAACCGATACATTAATTTGCATGTGCTATGGTATATGGGTTATTTGGAGC
>JAJOOR010005482.1:0-10405 GCA_036250505.1 Solanum acaule | reverse complement strand
AAAGTTAACTAAATATTGCAAATTATCATATTTTCTTTTATGTTAAACCATTTTTCTAAAAATAGTCAAAAATATATTTTAGTCAAGTCGCAGGTCAATCACATGTTAGCGGGCACTTCGAATGCTTAAACCCTTCTCGAAGTGTAAATTGAACCCCAAACTCTCTTTGGTATATTTCAAATGATTTTTTCTGTTTAAATCTTTGAAAATTATAAGTTTTCTTAATTTCTTTAAAAAATTAAGTGGCGACTCTTTTCTAAGTATCTTTCTCAAATTATTTTATACTTAGAACATTTCAAAAAGTGATTTTTCTAGAGATAGTCAAATTACGGCACAACAATAAGATATATTATATTACTCTATAATATATATAAGTTAAAAATACACAAATAGTGCAAAAGAATATTATTGGCCTTATACATAAATCCCAAAAACCTCAAAAGATTCACTATTGCTAGTTGATTCTTTCACTACAAAATCATGTTTTTCTCTTCCTTCTTATTACCTTCTTCCCTTACTTCTTTATTAATCTTGATTCTATGTATTGTTGGTGTTGATTTTGTCTCCACAACACAAACCAAGATTGGCCAAGGTTACAAGTTGATCTCCATAGAAAAATCACAAGATGGAGGCCTTATAGGTCTCCTCCAAGTCAAGGAGAAGAACAATATTTATGGGCTAGATATTCCTCATTTGAAGCTCTATGTTAAGTAAGTTTTTCCCTTTTTTCATGACTCAAATAAATAAATAAATCATTTCTTAGACTTGCATGATGAACATCATTCTAGAAAAATATATATAATTGAATCTTTATGTCGAGTTTGTGTTTGTTAGCTAGATATGAACATCATTCTTGAAGAAAAAAAAAGACTTTATGTTAATTTTTTGTGATTATTATCAAGACATAAACATCATTCTTGAAGGAAAAAAATCGACTTTATGTCAATTTTGTGATTATTATCTAGACATGAAATCATTCTTGATCCTTTTTTTTTGAATATTTATGTCAATTTTGTGGAGTAATTAAAATCCAAACATGAACATCATTCTTGAAAGAAAAAAATGAATCTTTGTGTCAATTTTTGATTATAATTCAGGCATGAACATCATTCTTGATTTTTTAATTTTTTTTTTTGAATCCGTGTGTTAATTTTGTGGTTATTATCCAGGCATGAGACGGATAATCGTTTGAGGGTTCATATAACTGACGCAAAAGAGCAAAGATGGGAAGTTCCTTACAACTTATTACAAAGAAACACACCCCCATCATTGAAACAAAATGTTGGTGGTAAATCAAGAAATAATCTTTTTTCATCAGTAGTAGCAGAGTTAGAATATTCCGAAAATGAGTTAATATTCAATTACAAAAATGACCCTTTTAGTTTTTCTGTGAAAAGAAAATCAAATGGAGAGACCCTTTTCAATTCAAGCTTTGATGATTCAGACTCATATAACAATTTGGTTTTTAAAGATCAATATCTTGAAATATCAACACAATTGCCCAAAGATGCTTCTTTATATGGTCTAGGTGAAAATACACAACCCCATGGTATTAAAATTTACCCAAATGACCCTTACACTTTGTATACAACTGATCAACCAGCTATTAATTTGAATATGGATTTGTATGGATCACACCCTATGTATATGGATTTGAGGAATGTAAATGGAGTTGCAAATGCTCATGTTGTTTTATTACTAAATAGCAATGGGATGGATGTGTTTTACAAGGGAGATTCTTTAACATACAAAGTGATTGGGGGTGTTTTGGACTTTTACTTCTTTTCTGGGCCCACACCACTTGATGTTATTGATCAATATACTTCATTCATAGGAAGGCCTGCTCCAATGCCTTATTGGTCTTTTGGTAAGTTTGATGTTCTCTCATCTTCTTTAATGTATTTGTATTTAGACATAATACATGAACATGCTGTTTAATTTGATCTTAGCTGATATTTATGTCTTTCAGTCTTGGGCGTATATGAGTAGACACATCGTCTTACATGACATAAATTTATTTTATATTATGTAGGACACGTGTGTTTATTTGTTCACACGCAAAGTTGAAGGGCGTAAATGATATATGAAATTATATTAAAGAACATATTTATGTATTTTGTCTTGTATTTATTGTAACAATCTTTGATATTTGTATGTTTTATTGGTACATCTCCCAAATTATAGTCAATTTTCTTATAATAACATCGTTAGTTTGAACATTTTTTGATTGCTATAGCAAGATATTGTTATAAAGAATATATAACATGATATGGAAGTCGTTTTTAAAAAAATTTTATCGTTGTAGAAAATGTTATTATAGAAATGATTGTTATATAGAGGTCTGACTGTATGTCCTTTGTCCTTTTATTTGTGCCTTCTATCTTAGTTTAGCTCTTTTTCTGTCCATTACAAGACTATTACATACCCGATCATTATTTGTATTATTTAAATTTTGAATTTGTCTTTATTGTTGGCTTGAGATGAAGGCGGTGGGAGTATATTTGTTAGTTTTATATTTGTCTTGATTAGAACCCGTGAGTGGCCTTTATATAAATTTTGTCTCTGTTTTTCTGTTAGAATAAATTTGAATAAGTTAGAACCCATGTTATGTACAAAACGAAAATACTCTTAATTAATTTTTGTCTATTGGTGTTATTTATTTCCTTTAATAAAATTTTGTTACGTATAATGTAGGAATATTGGTAGCACGTGGATCATCTTCTTCTCTTTTAATTTTTTTAATTATATCGGGGTAGTTAGGAGAAAAAAAAATAGGTAACGAAATCACAACATAGAAATCGAACCCTTATCAGTAAGATAAAATTTAGATAGTCAATGAATTGAGTTATTAAGATTGTGGACAATCTCAATAATCTCACCAACAAAGTCTAGAAAAAGTTAGATTTATGATGTACACAATCTTATTCCTACTCTAAAAAATAGAAAAGTTGTATTCGATAGAATCTCTATTATTTCTATTTTACATAAGTGGAAAGATTGTAGGCATCTTTTTTTTTTCTTTGCCACTTTGGCTAATCATAATAATGCACTATGAAATGTCTTCCACTTTTAGGGCTTTAATAATTTACATAACTACAGAGCCCACATTTAAGTAGGTCTAAGTAGTAGATATTAATAAATTTTTGTATGGCTTGTCTTTATTTCGTGGTATCTTTTATTTTTATCCTCAATATTGATGTTTTTTAATTTTTACCTCTATTAATCATCTAATGAAAATTTGTGGATTAATGTATCCTTATCTATTCAAACGTAATTTGTTTAGTATTTTTCAAAATTTATTTATGTTCATAAGTTTGGTTGTGCTTTTGGGAATTTCTTTATTTTGACAGCTAATTTGGCTTGGTACATGTTCTTTGTTTTTACGGCTAACTTGTAAGATATTACGTTATGAATATATGAACTTTACCTCACGAAAAGTTTATCTTATTTCGGTGTTAGGACTTATAACACTTGATCTTTTCTTCGTTGTATCATTATAGTTTAACTGGTTATAACGAGTTACTCACCTTTTGATTTGAAAGTGAAATACTATTAATGTTTGGTAAATGTTGTTAATATCTCATTGTATACATCTCCTTGTTGTGATTGCTACAGGATTCCATCAATGTAGATGGGGTTACCACAATTTATCAGTAATTGAAGATGTTGTTGAGAACTACAACAAAGCCAAAATCCCTCTTGATGTTATTTGGAATGATGATGATCATATGGATGGTAAAAAAGATTTCACTCTCAATCCTGTTAACTATCCTCGTACGAATTTGCTAGCTTTCTTGGACAAAATTCATGCTCGTGGCATGAAGTACATTGTCATCGTTGATCCTGGAATCGGCGTTAACAACACTTATGGTGTTTACCAAAGAGGTATAGCTAATGATGTTTTCATCAAATATGAAGGCAAGCCTTATTTAGCTCAAGTTTGGCCTGGTGCTGTCAATTTTCCGGACTTTCTGAATCCGAAGACTGTTGAGTGGTGGGGTGATGAAATCAGGAGGTTTCGCGAACTTGTGCCTGTGGATGGACTCTGGATTGACATGAATGAAGTTTCTAACTTTTGTTCGGGTTTGTGTACAATCCCTGAAGGAAGGATATGTCCTACTGGCACCGGTCCTGGTTGGATATGTTGCCTGGATTGCAAAAACATAACGAATACTAGATGGGATGATCCGCCTTATAAGATTAATGCTAGTGGAATACAAGCACCAATTGGTTACAAAACCATAGTGACTAGCGCGGTTCATTATAATGGAGTTAAGGAGTATGATGCTCATAGCATTTACGGGTTTTCTCAGTCCATTGCAACTCATAAGGCACTTCAAGGACTCGAGGGGAAGCGTCCTTTTATATTGTCTCGTTCCACATTTGTTGGTTCGGGGCATTATGCTGCACATTGGACAGGGGATAACAGAGGAACTTGGGATGATTTGAGGTATTCAATAACTACAGTGTTGAATTTTGGATTGTTTGGTGTTCCTATGGTTGGTGCTGATATATGTGGATTCTATCCAGCACCAACGGAGGAGCTTTGCAATCGTTGGATTGAAGTTGGCGCGTTCTATCCATTCTCAAGGGATCACGCGAACTACTATTCACCAAGACAAGAGCTTTACCAATGGGAGAGTGTGGCTGAATCTGCGCGAAATGCTTTAGGAATGAGGTACAAGTTACTACCATATTTCTATACTTTGAACTACGAGGCACATACTAGTGGTGCGCCAATTGCTCGTCCCCTCTTCTTCTCTTTCCCAACTCTACCAGAACTTTACGATGTGAGCACTCAATTCCTTGTAGGAAGCAGTGTCATGGTCTCACCAGTGTTAGATCAGGGGAAAACAGAGGTGAAAGCTCTGTTTCCCCCGGGTACGTGGTACAATTTATTCGATATGACACAAGCAATTGTCACAAAAGACCTACATTACCTCACATTAGACGCGCCTCTAAATGTGGTCAATGTACATGTCTACCAAAACACCATCATACCAATGCAGCGCGGTGGGATGATATCAAAAGAAGCAAGAACGACACCTTTTACACTTGTAGTCACCTTACCATCGGGGACAAATGAGATAGAAGCTAAAGGAAATATTTTCCTCGACGATGATGAACTTCCTGAGATGAAACTTGGAAACGGGCACTCAACGTATATCGATTTTCATGCAACAGCAAGTAATGGAACAATGAAGTTGTGGTCAGAAGTTCAAGAAAGTAAGTTTGCATTGGATAAAGGATGGTTCATTGAGAAGGTTATAGTTTTAGGCACCAATGGTACTGATGGAGCTTTTGAAATAAACGTCGATGGACAACCGATCGAAGATGCTTCAAGAGTGAAGTATAGCACAACAGAACACAAGTACATAAACAATTTGGATGATGAAGTTGATAAGAGAAAGAGTATGATGATGGATATTCATGGACTGGAATTGCCTTTAGGGAAGAATTTTATTATGTCCTGGAAAATGTGAACCAAAATGTGTGAATAAATTGCCTATGTCAAGGTTTTAGTAATGAAAAAGGAGCATACAAATAAGCTATGCTGCTCGGACTCTTTAAGAATTCTACATTGTTTATCATATGAGAAGATTGATTAAGGTATTTTAATATATTTCTTTTAGAGTCTATTACTCATTTAAAAAGGTCATTCAATATTTCGATCAGTTTAGAACTCACAAATTGTATCATACAAGGGATAACTTAGTTCAAGTTATACCGATAAAGGCATATATAAGATCAGTTTACAGAACCTGCAAAGTTATGTTGTTAAAAAGCAGTAGCAAATTTCTAGCCTAAAATATGAGACACGTGAACCTGTGGTCTCTTCGTGAAACTAAGTATTTTATGTATATATTTTCTTATAACATTGATGATAATATTATGTGTTAATCCATGCTATAAGAAGGCTATGGGGTATACTTGGTTGAAAGTTGAGTTCTTAGCCTAGAGGACTAGAGATGAATTTCCATTTTAATACGCTTTTTGCTTCTTTTTTTTTTAGTGGTGTACCATGTTGTTGAAATCCTAGATTCACTTGTGTTAAAAAGGCGTACCTTATCCTATTTCCAAAACTTATGGCAATATTTTCTAAATCTATGTTGATTGAATTAAATACTACACAACTTATGCCATATAACTTAATTCTTATATAATTTATGTGGATAAGATAATAGCTCTCTAAAGTTATGCCTTATGAAATTAGGTCATGAATAAGAATGTTTTGATTCACAAATTTTCATTAAATAAGTAGTAGAAATAAAAATCAAAGACCATCCCAAAATAAGAGCAATTCGTACAAAAACTTCATTTTTAATCGATATTATCTAGTAAAATCATATTTCTTTTATTTATAACACACAAAAGAGCTTCATTATTAATTGAAATTATCTAATAAAATCACGTTTCTTTTATTTATAAGTTATAACATATAACACAAAAGTCATTTAAGGGCCTGTTTGGCCATGCGATATGGAAATCACGATATGAAATCATAAGTTGAAATTAAACTTTTGTTAGGACAAGCGATATAAAATTTGTGTTGTATATTTCCTCATAACCATAAGAATCTCATAAGTTGCAAAACTATTAAAATAGACCCAATTGTTTATTCAATCTTACCAAATAAACATAAATTTATAAAATCGCATGATAAATTATTACAAAACTATTTGTTCTCCACTTAAGTAACCGTTTCATCTAACTTTAATTCAATAAAAAAATTGAACATAAATTGTAGTGTACTAATCTTTAACATAATCCTCCCACATAGTACGTACAATCTCCTTACGTTGAACTTGCATTTCTCGATCATATGACCGAGAAGGCGAACAAACATTGTTACTTTGAGCCATTTGTTGGTCAGTATCATTTGCAACTATATTTTCATGCTCATAGACCATAAATATTTCATCACTCCTTTGGTATTCTTACAAATAATTATGTAACACTGTACAAGCTATGCCAACTTTCACTTGTGTGCCAATTTCATAATGGGGTTCATGTCTTGTTTCACTTGTGTACAATTACACATTTTCAATGCATTAATTTCGTGTTAAAATCAAACATATTGGAAGTAATGATTATCAAACATACATCACCAATTTTGTCCTTTTTCATATTGAATTGCTTTAAACATTTTCAAAGAGAAGTTTTTTTTATTACGAAAAACCAAAAAAGTATTACTCCCTCCGTTCTTATTTAGATTCACCAAATCAATTCCTACTTTATCATTTATATTCACCAAATTTAAAGTAATAATAAATTTTATGTTGGTGATACTAATAAATCTCAAAAAGTAGTGATGTTATTATAAATTTTATTTACATATGAAATAAATGGTTAGTAGATATAAATATGAGGTTTTTTTAACAAAATATAAACTTGTGGGTCAATTTTTATATTTAAAAAAATCTCAAAATCATGATATGAAATTCCCAAATCATGATTTTTAGAGAATATAGGATTCCATTTCATGATATGAAATCATGAAATATAATCAACATGCAATTGCATGTTTAAACACTGATTCCATTTCACAATTTCATATCATGATACGATATCACATGACCAAACGCCTGCTAACTATACCTACTACACTGTAAAGGTCACCCAACCAAATTTCTCAAAAAACTTTCAGTATGCCCATTCTTCATCACATGTAAATAAATTTAGGTCCATCTTTCACTGCTTTTTTGTTACACTTAACCTGGTCATTTTATGTACTCTTCTAGGGAGCAAAAATAGGTCACTCAATTAATAATTTCAATCATTGAATCTTTTTATGTATTTATTGGAGATATATTGTATGTCACGTTATTGGCACTTGGCAGCCATTGGTAGAAATCAAATTATTTAATAGTGTAGCCCACATTATGTATTGGCCTACACCAACCTTTATGAAAGGACAGGCTTGTACTGACCATGCCCAATAATTGTACATGTCTAAGGTTTTTTCCCCTCAAAAAGATAATTAATACAACAATAATTTTAAGAAAATACTTTTAATTTAGTGTAGGGAGCTAATTCAAATACATGTTAGAAGAGGAGAGATGCGAGCATAATTTGGGAGAGAGAGGTTGTATATAAATGAATATAATTAAATATAATTGTATCTAAGTTGTATTAGATTGTATCAAACAATAAAAATGTATCAAATGTATTTGTTTCTTGTGTATTCACCCTGTATCAACAAATTATATCAAGGTATATATGTTCCTTATGTATTCACTTTGTATCAAGTGTATCAATATAAATATAGTTATATCAAGTGTATACATCTGTATCATTTGTATACATTTATATCATGTGTTATATACTCTTTTAGAATATGATTGAATATTGTATCCCCCCCTCATTCAGAAATACTGAGAGTCTGAATATGAAATCGAAGAGCAGAAAAGAAAGAAGAGAGGTCTCCACCATTTCTAACTTGATACAAATCTCTCGCCAAATTTGTGTCAATAATATCCCCAATTTTCAAGCAGTCGAATAGAAAAGGGAGGAAAGAGACGATCAAGAGAGGAACAACCGGAGGGAGTAGAGAGGAGAAAGAGAGAAAGAGAGGGGGGGGGGGTGGTCTGCACAAGTAGACCTTTAACTTGGCCTCATTTCACATTTATACCCTCCAACTTTGGATCTGCACAAGCAGACACTTAAACTTGTATAAAGTCAAATAAGCAAATACATAAATCCTACGTGACATAATACACGTAGGACACCTCGTAGGACTCAAATTGCCATGTGAAATTCTACGTAAGATGCATGTGTTTATTTGATGAACTTTATAAATGTTTAAGTGTTTGCTTGTGAACACTCTAAATTAGATGACATAAATGTAAGTTGATGCCAAGTTAAATGACATATTTATATATTATGCCTTTATAATTTATTTCACTTCATTTAAGCACATATTAAGTCTTAAATTGTAAAATATGAAAGTTATCTTCATTTTAATTTACATATAAAATACAAACTTTTAACTAATCCATTAAAATAATATATAATTAAAAATACGTAATTCACCAAATTTATTCCGAGATAATTTTAATACCATATTACTATTCTATCCAGATAAAAAATAACTTATCTCAATACTAATTATTAATTTTAAAATACATTATTCCAAACTTACCAATCAAAATAATATCATAATTTAATTAGAAAACTATTTGATGTTATTCTTCGACTCTCTTGTACTATTGAGATTGTGTGCCAATTGCCAAATATTGTCTGAAACAAAATCAGACATAAGCAGCCACCTAGTGTGACACTCCATTGCCACTAGGAGGGGACAACACATCTCTATTCTTTTCAGCACTTCTTTATTGTGTTTCATTTCTACAAAATTTTGATTATTAAAAAACTTAGCAAAATCTTTTGTCTGATTCTGAAAAAAATAATACTCCGTAGTAATTCTGACCATTGATTCCTAATCCTTTTTCTTTCTATAAATAGGAATATCTCATCCACTTTACTCCCTTTTTGCTCACTTTTTTGGACCAAGAACACCAAATTAACAAAGAAAAAATAGTGGGTTTTGAGAAATTTATGTCGGCAAGGTTTCATCTAGCTGTGATCGAATTTGGAGCACCATTAAAGCTCTGGTTTTCAGTTTCTTCACTTTTCTTGGTTGTCTGCGTGCAATTTTCCCCAATTTTATCGATGGGTTTGAGGCCCAAAAGGTACAATTTTACTTATCTTAAACCCTTGGTAGTATTTTTGTTCGATTTCTCGTATGGTCACTCAATTAATAGTTGATGGTCGTAAAAGTATGTTGAATTGTGGGGGTGTTTTTGTTGGTGCTTTTGGAAGCTGATCTATTGTGGGGTTTTGCTTCTTTTTTTTTTTTTCGCAGGAATTGTTCTGGAGCTGTATTTTTTGAGGGATTTCATATAAAGCAATTTTTACATCTTATTTTGCTGTTGAGAACGCCACTTACTTGATACAAAAAGTGTAATCTTTACAGCTTTTTCCCTGTTTTTTCCTTTTATTTTTTAGAAATTTTGAATTTTCCTTTTTTAAAGAACAAATTTTTGCTAATATTGAGGTTATGCTTAAGCCTTTGTCATCAAAATTTGAGAATCTTGGTAGAAACATGAAGAACAAAGTTGATACAAACAGATTAGTGAGGAAAATTAGGATTGTTTGTAATGATCCTGATGCTACTGATGATTCCTCGGATGATGAGATGATTGATGATTCGAGGTGTAAGCGTTTCGTTAGAGAGATTAAGTTGCAGATTGGCAACTCTTTTAATCTTACAAAAGCCTCTGAGATTGAATGTTCATTTCAAGATGGTAACAATGGAGAGAAAAAAACAAAGAAAGAGGGTTTAGTTAAACCCCTGATTCAACCAAGGCCAGCAGGGGGTTTATTATCGAAATACAAAGGTGTT
>JAJOOR010005481.1:0-29089 GCA_036250505.1 Solanum acaule | reverse complement strand
CTTCTTGCCCATCAAATACTGAGCCCATTTAGTAACAGCTAGAACTAGAGCCAATAGCTCTTTGTCATACACAGATAACCCTTGATGTCTCACGGAAAAACCCTTGCTGAGGTAAGCAATAGGGTGGCCCTCTTGCATTAAGACAGCTCCAATTCCATAGTCACAAGCATCTGTTTCTACAAAAAAAAAAAAAACACAATTATTAGGTAAGGCAAGGACAGGGGCTGAAGTCAGTGCTTCCTTCAGTTCCTCCATGGCCTGAGTGGCCATTTCAGACCATTGAAACCCATCCTTCTTTAATAAATCAGTTAGTGGCTTGCTGATTATCCCATAATGCTTGATGAACCTCCTGTAATACCCTGCTAATCCCAAGAACCCCCTTAGCTCCTTCACATTCTTGGATTGTCTCACACAGAGCTTGTGCTTCATTAGCAAGTCAAATGTTGTTTTAAGATGAACCAAGTGTTTAGATAAATTCTGACTGAACACCAAAATGTCATCAAAAAACACCAATATGAACTTCCTTAAATGCTTTCTGAAGACATGATTCATTAGACTTTGAAAAGATGATGGAGCATTGGACAACCCAAATGGCATCACTAAATACTCATAGTGACCTTCATGTGTTCTAAAAGCTGTTTTGACAATATCTTCATTGGCCATCCTGATCTGATGATAACCTGCTCTAAGATCTATTTTAGAGTAGATCTTTGAACCTCCCAATTCCTTTAATAGCTCTTCTATGATGGGAATGGGAAATTTGTCTTTAATTGTCACCTTGTTGAGGCCCCTATAGTCCACACATAGCCTCCAACTCCCATATTTTTTGCAAACCAGAACCACTGGTGAAGCATAAGGACTACAGCTTGACTGCACAATGCCTTGCTCCAGCATGTCTCTTATCAACTTCTCAATTACATCCTTCTGTAAAGATGAGTATCTATATGGCCTCAAGTTCACAGAGTTGCTTCCTACCTCTAGTGGTAGTTTGTGATCAAATGGCCCTCTTGAAAAGGGTAACCCCTTTGGCTCAGCAAACAACTGATGATACTCTCGAGTAAGGAACACAATTTCCTTGGGTGTGGTTACTCCCAAGTTCCCCTTTTCCTCCAATGGCACTACTCTGATCATGAACAACTGGGCACCCCCGTTTGCTATTTTTTCCAACCTTTTGGCTTCCACAGTTCTCACCTTGTCCACATGACCTTTCAACACACATTCATGCCCTTGGTAAGTATAGCCTAAAGTTAACTCTTGAAAGTTCAACTTAATATCTCCCAAAGGAAGCAACCATTGTACCCCTAAGATCATGTCACAAGATCTGAGAGGTATCAGTAAGAAATCATCTGTGTAAGTTAGTTTCTCCATCATCTATGAAAATGCTTTACACAACTCCTTGGTTTGCCTATCATGCCCATCAGCCACATTGATAGCATGAGTTATGACAGCTTGAATGTTTCCTTGGAGTTCCCTCGCAAGTCCTTCATCCATAAAATTGTGTGAACTCCCTGGATCAATCAATATGTACAAGGGTCTCTGTTGGCAATACCTTTCCACTCTTAGAGTGTGAAAAGTGGGAATGTCATGTAGAGCATAGACTGAAATCTCACAAACCTCCCCTGGCTCTTCCTCCTTTCCTAGTTCAAGGACAAGTATATCCACCCCTTCCTCTTCACTAGTTTCTTCTTCTTCCTCCACTTCCAGCAAATACAAAGATTTGGACCCCCCACACTTGTGCCCAGGGAAGAATTTCTCCTCACAGAAAAAACACAACCCCTTTTGTTTCCTCTCATTCATCTCAGCAGAGGTCAATCTTCTGTTAGTGTTCCTGTTAAGATTTAGAGAAACTTCCCTCTTACCCTGCCCAAAATCTCTTTTGGAACCAGTTCCCTTAAGAGAAGAGTTGTATGAACTCCCTCTATATTGAGAACCACCAATAAAAGAGGATGGTCTAGCTATCTTAAGCTGGGTATTAACCTGAGCTTCAGTGTTTCTGGCTAGTTGGTAGGCTTGAAGAAGTGAAAATGGTTTGTGGTTCTTGACAGTATAGCCTATCTCAGGCTTGAGTCCAGTAATGAACCCACTAATGGCATATTCTGGCAAGATTGTAAGCCTGGTCATGATCTTATCGAACTCATTCTGATAGTCTTTAACTGATCCAGTTTGTTTGATCAGCTTCAATTCAGCCATAGGATCTTCAAACTCAGTTCCAAATCTGTCCATGAGAGCAAACATGTATTCATCCCACGTAGGATAAGGCAAGTGTTGCCTACTCCTTATGTATGCTAAGTGCCACTCTATGGCTAGACCATCAAAGTGTAAGGAAGCCACTCTCACCTTTTGATTTGGAGGTATTTCATCCAAGGAAAAAAATTGATCTACCTTGTAGATCCACGACCTGAGATCTACTCCATTAAACCTGGGAAACTCTATTTTGGATAACCTAGACATGGAGTTGAAGAAGTGACCATGGGCAGGAGGTTGTGCTCCTCCTTCTCTAGGGATTCCCATGGTTGGATGGCTTTGGAACCCTCCATATGGCATCTGTGTTTGGCCTCCAGTGTGCATCTGAAAGTGAGTTGAGCTTCCAGCCCCTATGTGTCCTGCAGGTCCACCTCCCATAACAGGAGTATGATGCATAAACCCTCCTAATGGTGACTGGAACTGAGGTAAAGGCCCCATTCCCAGTTGATAACCACCAGGGGTAACCATGGTTAGAGCTCCTCCTGTTTGAGATGCTGAGACCCACGCCATGGGTTGGCCAGAAGGAGTGTAGATCTCACCAGCTCCCTCAGTCTCTTCATGGTTCTTTCCCTTGTCATTTTTCTTTACAACATCCAAGGCTTCCTTCAGCTCAGCAAAAGACTTCTCATGTTGTTCCTCTATTTGGTTCTGCCTGACAGAGAAGTTGGCTAACTCCATTGTCATTCTGTCAAGCATCTCTTTGATATCCCTAACCTCATTCGCCATTTTTGTGTATCCACAGAGCTCAAGAAAGTGCTCTGATACCAAATGATGCAACTAAGATAAAGAAAAGTAATGAAACAGTAAATAACAGTAAAGAACTAAGAAAAGGAAAGAAAGAGAAAAGGAAAAAGAGTAAAGGACAAGCTATTCTCTATTTAGCTAAACAATTCTTTCATAGCTGCAAAAAGAACTATTACAATGCTTAAATAACCAAGACACTCCTTGGTGATAGTCTGAAAAGTAATTGCCCAGCATTGGACCTAAAGTGTCCAATCACTCAAACATTAAGGGCAATTTTGACAATAACATAAAATGACTTTTAAAACCTATTGGACTAAACTGACAATATAAACTATTCTTCTCAAATGAAATCCTAACCAACTTAACGGCTAGGTGCAACCCTTCAAGCACTCAGTACTAGCTTACTCAGCTTCCGACTTCATTCTTGCATCATCTAACTACTGCTGTTTCTACACAAAATTGGTGTAACTACCATAGCATACTTCATGGAGATGAAATACATCATCACTGATCAGTCTCTATCTATATTAATACACAATAACACGAGTGTTAAGATTTATATGGAGTTGAAACGAAAAAACCCAGATATATCTTCGTACCCACTTTGTGTCACGTTAAAATGAATTTTTATGGAGGTCTTCAACAACTGAACTACAGTTGCTAGTCTCTCTATAGAAAATAAAGGTAGTATACAAAAAGTATACAATGCATATACATTTGAAATGCTTGAGGTTGGAATCATAGGTTATGGTGCACTAGTCTGAGAGAAGGTAAATTATATTAGTGATAGTTGTTTTAACCTGAAAGCTGAGAAACGATAAATCTATAAAGATAAGACAGTGATTGTCAAAGTTTAGAAGAACTATGCTATTCAAAATCAGTTCTGATTTAGGATCAAAGATCATGATCAAGCAATGCAACAACTTAGGACCCGTTTGGCCATAGATTTTCCAAGTAATATTTGGGGGGAATTTTAACAAATAGTATTTGTTCATACAATTTGCCATTATTTGGCAAATATTTTTGGCAAATTTCCAAATACTAGTTTTTTCTAGTATTTGGGATCTTTTAAAAATTAAAATTTTACACCAAACTTTTATCTGTTACAAAAACACCCTCTATAGTAGTTGTTGCGTTGTATTACATAATTTATTACGTGAACACCAAAGTAGTGATGAAATATTCAGTTAATATGAAAGTGATAATATGGTTGTTGATGAAAATGATGAACAATCGACTCATGGTAACAAAGTTATGTTCTTTGTCTACTTCACGATATATGGAATGATGCTTGTTGCACTCACTCCAAACTACCACATTGCTCTAGTGTCATGGACACTACTTGTTATTTGTTGCAACGAAGATCCAATTGACTTGTAATACAAACTTATTGTTAGTTTGGATAGTTTTAAAACTTATGGGTATAAATCATATTTTTCTAAAAAAGTGAAATATGTTTCCCAAATACTATGGTCAAACACATGGTGAAATTTCATCCAAATAATATTTACCAAGAATATTTGGAAATCTATGGGCAAACGCTAGCTTAGATTTTGTTACTTTTTCACTATTTCTATTATATGTATACAATAACGAACTGAATTCTTCA
The DNA here is from genome assembly GCA_036250505.1 of Solanum acaule. Lineage (NCBI taxonomy): Eukaryota > Viridiplantae > Streptophyta > Magnoliopsida > Solanales > Solanaceae > Solanum > Solanum acaule. The sequence goes on along the minus strand of JAJOOR010005481.1, from coordinate 24,492 downwards.
ATAATTTTCACTCTTTAGTTGTCATCAAAACACTTAAGACCGGTCACAATTGTAAATTCTTTAAGACCGTACCTCAAGATGGTGCCATTAATCTTAACCGACAAATCATTAATATTATCCAAAATAACCCCTCTCAACAAAAATGCATGTTTAGTTGATGCCGAATAACACTGTTGAAACATTTTGAGCTATCTTTTATTTAATGCGTTCTTCAACACACTCATGAAATCAATGTTAGTATGCATACTAAACCCTACACTATACATGTTTGTCGATTGAATATAAAAACCTCCAATATTTTACATATACCAAAAGGAATCATGTCAAGAATTTATGAACATTAAAATAGTTTGACAAATAATACTAAAACGAAAGTAGTACAAGGAACAACAAAATAAGAAAAAAAATAAAAATAAGAAGACATACACATATTATCAAATGTACGTTATTAAAGTAATGAAAATATGTTAATTTGAAACAAAACAGAATGTCCACTAGACTTAGAGACCTAGAACCACCATTAACAATTATAAAAAATGTGAAAATATAAAAAAATATAGTAGGTCAAATTTCACGAAATACCTTTTGATCACATCTTTCGGTTCTACTTGTATCCTCAGACTTATTTCTTGGGCGAACATCAGCCTATTTATCGTCCACAACACTCTGACTGCCTTTTACTCGGCATGCTACAACTTCAACTTCACTTTGATTATGATTTTGCTTAGAGCAATCTTAGCGCTTGGACTTATATTCACCATGTTTAGAGCCTTTTTATTTTTGAAACATATATTTCAAAATTCTTTTATTTGGAGAAACATGGGTTGCACTCGCAACCGATACACACACAACATCAATGAAAATAAATAATGTCAAAACAAGTTGAAATTGAAGATTAAATTGACTCAATTGAAGATTCTCTTAAAATGACTTAAGACTATAATGAATTAAGATTGGACCCAATTCAAATTATCTTGAGTCCAACCCATAAAATTTTGGACGAATTACCTATATTTGAACTCATTTTGACACCCCCCATGAGCTATAATCCACCCACAACACATAGTCAGAACCCTAAATCTTAATAAAACCTAGAAATCACCTATGGAAATTCAAAGTAATGAAAAAACGACAATAATCAACGAAGAAGGAGATAGCTTACCTCCACCGAAGGTAAAGAGGACGAGCTAAAAACGGAAAGCTAAGAAGAGGTGAAAAAATTCGGACAAAATCGTGCATGTTTTTTCTGGAGAAAAGAAATATAATAAATATATATTAGTTACATCAAATATGACCATTTTATCCATATTTGGTCATTTCGGACATTAATGTTGCAAAACAAAAAAGTGGTAAACAAATATCATGAAAGGCCGTTTAGTGTAATTTTCTCTATTATTTAAACAAATATGTAAATAAATAATTATTTATGAAAATATAAAACAAACAATAGTATATACATCCTTATTCTGTGATATTTCAGCTACACAATTTATCGTAAAGCAACTTTTTTTTTTTTTGGGTTTTTTATTTTTATTTTATTTTTATCGTAAGACAACTTTATGAGAATAATAATAGACAGTTTATGCTATTCTTACTTTGTGATATTTGAGCTACACAACTTAATGGCCAAACACATACACAACCCCTCAAACTTGCCCTCATTTTTCATTTTGGCACTCCAACTTAGCCTTGTTCCATTTTAACCCTTAAACTCCATTTTTTATGTGCCATTTAAACACTTATACTATTTTTTATGATTTGTTTTTATTTATGTTCTTCAATAGCAATTTCTTATTTTTAAAAAATAGACGTGTGCTTGTTAATTTTCGTAAAAAAATTAAACATTCGCGAATGAACATAAAGTTTTTCAAACAATAATATTATTTTTTGATATTTCTCTGTATTTTTGCATGAAAATAAATTGACGGAAGTTTTTTGATTTTCTTTCTTAAACATTCAATTAAATTAAATAACACTACTTATTTATTTTTTTCTTATCATCTAGGCTATCTAAATTTAACGCAAATACTCACTTTTAATTTTTAATATAAATCATATCAATACGAATAGAAAAAACCCATCTTCAAAAAGACTCGATTGACTTTGTTAATAACACTACTAAAAAAAAGACTCTTGTTCATTGCTAATAACACTACTAAACAATGTTAAAACTCGACTGACTTTGTTAGGTTGTCGGTGATTTTAAAGAAAGAAAACTAACATAATTTCGTTGATTATTTTTCACACAAAAATACATAACACTCTTAAAAAGAAATTATTATTTTTTAAAAAGAATTATTTTTTGTTAATTTTTAATTTTTTAACTAAAATTAACTGATACATGTCAATTTCAAATAAGAAGTTGCCATTGAAAAATATATATAAAAATAAAGAAATCATAAAAATAATATTTCATGTTAAAATGGAACATAAAAAATAAAGTTTAAAGGTTAAAATGGAACAAGACTAAGATAAAATGTCAAAATGAAAAATATAGACAAGATAGAGGGGCTATATATGTGTTTGGCCCAGCTTAATTGTAAATATTACTCACATGTTATTTTTCAGCCAAAAGAAAAGAGAAAAGAGAAAAGAGAAAAAAAAAGAAAAAAGACCTTTCTCAGATTCTAAAACCCTAAACCCCAAATACGTCGTCTCCCTTCTTCCTCACTCCTCTCAGGCTTACAAAAAGCGCCTAAACTCTCTTTCATCCCTCCCAGGGTTACAAAAAACCAGCTTAGCAGTTAAGGTTTAACGATGGCTACTTCACTGGTTGCTCAACTGCAGCGGTTAGCAGTCCCGGATACTGAGCAGCGTAAACGACCATTTACTCGTCCTTCAATCTTGTTTGACCCAAAAGAAGCCGCCGATATCGAGCTCGACACCATTCTCAACATCGCTCAATCAGGTGCCAACCCTTTTTAAGCATTCACAAATAGCTGCTTGTTACTTGTAATTTTCAGTAGGATACAGGGAATTGTCTTGGTGTGTACTTTTTTTGCTTGGTCCTCATGCATAGTCTTCTTTAATTGCTCCAAAATCCCACCTTTCAAGTGACACGAAACTTATGCCTGATTGTTAAGCTGCGCACTTCAGTGTTTTTGGGCTGAAGTGAAACCAGGAAGACTATTGGCAGTTCCTAATTGGGATTTTCTGTATTACCAAGAAATTATGTATTGGACAAAGTTATCTTACACATGTAGATATACAGGGCAAAGCAAAATAGTTTTATATTCATTTTTTCATCAAGCATTTACTCTTCATATTTTTCTGGACTTCGATTGTTGTTATTTTATTCATTTGTATTGGACATCACCTAAATAAAACTTTTTGGTGTTTTCCTATATCCCATTCAGGTTTGGAGGTGTTAATAAGTATCGAAGAAAGATTTAAGAAGTACAAAAGTGACTTGTTTAGTTATGGGAGTAGAGAATTGGATAGAGAGTTGATTGGGATTGAGGAAAACAAACGAATCAACGCATCAATTTATTCCTACTTGCAGTTGTTATCAGGATATTTTGAGTTATCAGCAGCCCTAAAGACATTAGAGTACTTGATTCGTAGATACAAGTAAGCTGCTCAATTTCAGTTGTTGAATTTAATGCAACACACTATTTATTGGTGCTTCTTAAATATTTCTATACCACTTGATTTACACACACTGTTTGTTTCATGCTATTTGCATTTGTTTCTGTATCTAACTCTATCTGATTTTTCTTTCAACAGAATCCACATATATAATATCGAGGAATTAATTTTATGTGCCTTGCCTTACCATGACACTCATATATTCGTTCGAGTAGTGCAACTAATAGACACTGGGTAAGAATGTTAATGTTTGCATATCTCATGTGGTGGCCTAGGATATCAGATACAGGAATATAACATCTTCTGCCTGTTTCAGGAATAGCAAATGGAAATTTCTTGAAGGGGTTAAAGCTTCTGGTGCACCACTCCCCAGGAAGATTATCGTGCAACAAAGTATACGTGACTTTGGGATCTTAGAGTGTTTGTGCAACTATGTATGCACCTATCCCTTGTGTGTATACCTGATTGTCTTTTTGATTTTTTTTTTTGATGTATTACAAATTTTGAATGGAAAATTATAGGTGACAGCTTCAAAGAAGGTTGAGCCATCAAGGCCTGTATCTGGATTTTGTACAGCTGTAATATTTGAGGTCTTAGGATCACTCACTACGATAGACAGTGATGCAGTGAGGAGAGTCCTGCCTTTTGTGGAATTTGGACTTCAACCAGGCTCCAGAGGAGGAACCGATCAAAAGGTTAGCTTAGTGGCTTCGTATGCCATAAATGTTTTATGTTATAATGCTGCTTGACATTCTTTATATTTTGCCTCTTGTCACCAAGTCCTGTTAGTCTAAAGATGTCGATCGCTGTTTGATACTCCAGAGTAAGAGGTTGGCTTGACTTGTACAGTGCAAATCTGGAGGCTGTCATGAACCTTTGTCCTGTTTGATTTTTAGTGCTACCAAAATAGAGATCTATGCATGTTGTGACTGAGACGTGGAAATACAGTCACATTTTATGTGTTTTTGCTCATTCCAATCACGTTAACTTACATTTCTAAGCCTTCCCCTGTAGTGTTCTTTTTTGCCTACTTGATTAAATGCGTGGCACATGTTGTATCGGTGGAATCCCTTACATTCAGACATTCTAGAGTCTTCAAGCCATATCATTCATTGATCTTGTGAATGGGATTTTGGCTTTTTGTAGGCTGGTGCTCTGATGATCATTAGCCTGCTAGCTGATAAGGTAACTCTGTCCCCTAAGGTTGTCAAAAGCTTGATCCGTTCCCTTGCTGAAGTTGCTCGAGCAGATGCAAGAGATTCTACTGACTTGCAGTGGTGCCGTATGTCTTTGATGACCCTAGTCACTCTTGTCCAGGTATTGTTGTGTTCCATTCACTTTGGTAGAGAGTATTTTCAGCATTTCTTCCCTCTGGTTTGGGTTAGAAAAATGTATTATGTGGTTCTTTTTGATATATTTTATCCTGGGGTCTATATTAAGGGTCCTTTGGACATGATACAAGTTGATTTGAAGGTGAAGTTTTGTTTGGACATGCATTTGGATTTCTTAAGTTGCATTTTTTCTTATAACATGAAAATCCCATAATTTGTGAAAACTATCAAAACTTCCCCAACTCATATACAATCTTACCAAATGAGCAAATAATTGTTCATAAACAAGGTATCAGAATATCCTAAAACGTTGAATTAATAAATCACATATTTCCATGTTCCTTTTATAAATAAATATTTGCTATTACATGTTATTACAAACTTTCAAATACACATAATTTTTCAAAGATTCATTGGTTCAATAAATCAATAATTATACTCCCTCTGTCCTATTTTATATGACTTACTTTCCTTTTTAGTTAGTCCCAAAAAGAATGACACATTTTTATATTTAGTAACAATTTAACTTTAAAATACCTATTTTACCCTCTATGAAATGATTTCTAGCCACACAAATATCTATAATTTATTTTCGAGCACAAGTTTCAAAAGTCTCTCTTCCTTTCTTAAACTTCATGTCAAGTCAAACTAACTCATATAAATTGGGACGGAGGGAGTACTAACTAACTATTCTTATTCTTTCATAAAATCCTCCCACATGGTATTGACGATCTCTTCCCATCGAACATGAGTCTTTTTTTTTCTTGCAAAATTTAAAATTATGGGTCTTTTTTGCAAATATAAACTTATGTTCCAGTCTTATATTTAAAAAAAATTGAAATCACAATTTGGAATTCTGAATCCTACTGTTTGGAGAATTTTTGAGATTTGAAATCATGATTTAAAGATGAAGTTGGAATTTTATGCAGATTTTTTAAGCATACGTTGATTTGAAATAATAAAATCGCTAAATCATGCTCCCAATCCTATGGCCAAACACGTACTAAATATGCAAATTATATTGTGTTCTAGACTTCTAGTGGAAAGCTTTGTGGACTTAGAAGACGGATTTCTTACACTATTACTCTGATAGTGTTGTATATTTTCCTCGTTATCAATTAGCTACCTTAAAAGTGTTATTGTTCTTATGGTAGCTGATGCTAAAGAATCAACCCACAAATAACTGCTTGTATATATTTTACGACAGCTAGATATCTAAATGGATATGGATAATATTAGGTGAGCTTCAAGAGTGTCTGTGAATTATGTTTTTTTTTAATTACTATCAACAGTCTGTAAAAGCTTAGCCTCAAAAGTCGAGTAGCAAAGTGGTGGTTAGCAGAGAACTTATTATTGTATGATTTTAAAGTGGGAACTGTTGAAAGCATATTTATCTGTTTAATTGTTTGGTTCTAGGTGTAACAGTGATTTTTTTATTAGTCTATTGCTGTATTCTCTTAGACACCTTTTTGTTGTTGATAGATGATTACATTTAACTAAAAAAGGAACTTTGTGTGTCGGTCATCTGATTATCTCTTTCTACATAAAAAAACTAGGAAATCATGGAATCTGGAACAGCAATGTTTAACAGGATTAGTTCTCAACATAGCTTGTTGGAGAGTTTCTTTGTCTTCTAGTATAAAGATATTCAGAATTTTATGTAAGATGCATGGTTAATAATGAGAGCTTTGGATAGAACCAATTGAGATTTAAGATGAAGGCAAAAGAGGAACTTAGCTGTATCTACTCTGTTTATGGTATAAGTTACTAATAGTTTATTGTGTGCACATTTATCTTGGACCTTCATTATGATAAAACTATGGACACATTATATGCAAGGGAGTCAATACTTTAGAAGTAAAGTCTTGAGGATCAATTAGGGATAGGATTCCCAAGATGATGGTCTTTACGCTCTCAAATTTCATTCTTTGCTTGGATTCAATCCAGTGAATTACTAGGGCCTTTCTAGTGGCTATAGTTAGAGAAATGGATATTTATCTAGATTACCGAATGCTTAATTCTTTTTAAATGTCAACATGATGTTAAGCCTATTATGTCTCCTCATCTGTATGTGTCATGGTGTCTGTCTGTCTGCCATTTTCCAGATAGAGTGCTAGTAGTTGTTTAATTGATTGAATATTGATAGCTGTTACCTTTATATAAAAGGCAAGTTGTTTATCTGATTGCATGAGGAATGGCACAGGAACATATCCTTCTCTTTTACAATGTTGACTATTAGCATGCTGGTTGAATTTTGTAAGTGTTCTAGCAATTGTTATCTATGTCTCTAACTTCGTACTCCGGTTTAATAACACTTTTTGCAGTTGCAATCTGTTGAAATTATCCCCAAGAAGATCGTTGATATCCTCAAGGACATCAGGTACTATGTTGTGCCCTGCTCATGTACCACCACATAGTAAACCGTATGTTGCCTAAGTTGAAATTTGTAATATTCCTCTGAATCCTGTTTCTGGCTGTTTGTCTAAAGGGATATTTCGGGACTTCTAGGTGAATTGGTAGAGGAGTTCAACACAGAGAAATTTCTGGCCTTGTTTTTGGACTCTCTTGTTGAATACAGGTGGGAATGGCTACTTTACCTGCTCTGACGTTTTACTATTTGCTAGACCCTCTGACTTTAATTTTTATGTTTTGTAGTTGTTCCGATGATCTTTGCCATGGAACTCTGTTGTCTACAGTAGAGATGGTTCCTTTAAAGGGCTTTGTTGCTCGTATAGTCTCAAAGCTGCTTAACACATCTTTGCGGATTTTGAAGGACAATGATTCAGCAGCTGCAGGTTTGCTTTGTTTTAAGATTAGCATACACATCATCTATTCCATCCTATTGCATTTGAAATATTTTCATTGATTTCGCCAACCTGACGTGCATAAATGTCATATATGCTAAAACTAGTTGAGTAGGCACACACTATCCAAGCGTCTGCTTAATTTAAATTCAATTAAATGTTGATAAAAGGGAAAAGCGTACTTGGGTTTAAAGAAAAGAAGGAGAAGAGTTTGCGGGGTGGGGGTGGGGGGTGGGGGTATGTGGCAGACTGGATATGAAATTAAATTAGCTCCCATTCTTTTAGGGGATGATTTCTTTAACTTTTAATTTGTAGTGGTTAACGGGGTATTACGGGAAGAAACATGCAAGTAACTGTGTTACACTACTACTCTGCTCACCCTTGAAGACTCCTGGTGTTCTTTAACTGCATGTCTGAATAAGCATCTCAGATCCTATAGATTCTTGAATAATATTTCTTGTTCTGCTTTTGCTAACCTGTATTTCTTTTTTCATGTCATTCTATGCTTATAATTATTAGGGAGCCGGTGCAATCAGATATTGATTTCTCTCCTTAAGAAATATCTGTTCGAGTCACGTGAAGCTGTCAACAGATATATGGAGGTTTGTTTTTCTTGCTTGTCTCTCCTTATTCTGCGTGGTTTTTGATCTTTTCTTATTATGGGGTAATTGTTTAGTTTAATCATTGATGTAAAATATCTTTTTCTTCTTTGCGTGCAGGATATTAAACTGCGGTCCAAAAATGACTATGAAATAGTTATCAGGATGTTGAACTGTAATTTAGATCTTTCACATGAAATATCTAATTCAAAAGTTTGGTTTGCCATGGAACATCCAAAGGTATCTTTGTTTACCTTATTATATATTTCTATCCTGATGGCTTCATCCTTTGAGCTGGCTATTTCTCTCTTATATTTTTCTTCTAAGTGCTGTGTCCCTTAGAAGTAAAAAAAGAGAGGATAGTTTGCCAATTAAAAAAGAAATAATAAGATATTTTACACTTCACATCTTCAAATGGGTGAAAGGCATGAGTATCATTGGGAGCAACTTTGTTTTTCCCCTGATAATGATGATTTGGAGCAATCTTCAAAGCAGTAGCATATGGTTGGTAGTAATATGATCTTTTCCACTAAATGGATCAGAATTTGGGCATATTTGACCCCATTGTTAAGTTTTATAGCGGCTAGGAGAACAACCCAAGTTACAAAAAGACAAAACAGACCGAAGGATAGCAGCTAAGCTGCATTGCTCATTGCTGTTGGCATTTTGAGTTAACAAGTTAGCCAGAAAATGAAGTTGTCCATCTTCTGACAAGAAATTTCACCAATACAAATTAATTCTTCAACTAATAAGTGATATTGACATTTGGAAGAAGCGCAGTGATTTTTGTAATAAAGATCAGATATCTTATGATAAAATATAGATCAATTTTGTTATTGGGAAAAAATGTTGTTTTAAAGAATAGCACCCAAGGGTGTGACCTGGTAGTCAATGAAGTGGGTTGTGAACCACAAGGTCTTAGGTTCAAATCTCAGTAGAGATAAAAAGTACTAGCCTTGGTGGACAGAGGTACCTACCTTGTACATTTTGCTGGTGGGAGGTGACATATATCTCGAGGAATTAGTCAAGGTGCGCCAAAGTTGGTCCAGACACCATGGTCATCAAAAATAAAATAAAATAAAATATTGTTTTAAAGAAGAGATGATCATCTGTTACTATTCTCAAAAAAAGAAAGAAAGATGATCATGTGTTTGTACTTTGTAAATGATAATTTAAAGAGTAGATCACGAGTCTGTGCTTTGTACTTGTCGTTTTAAAGAACTTCTGAGATCAAATCCCGTTAAGTATGGTACAAACTATTATTTACACATTTATATGTGTTTTTCTTGCAGGCAGAGGTTCGTCGATCTGCTCTTTTGGGCCTGGATGTGCGTGGTATGTTGAATGTTGAAGCAGCTGATTCTCAGGTATTGCTTCGTTCCTTTAATCTAGATGTGCTGTTTTCCCTTACTCAACTAGTTGTTTTTATCTGGTTTTTGACCTCATCCGGAGAGAATTTAATCTAGATATGCTATACTTTGTTAGATCATAAGCAAAATTAGTATTATTACTCTCGAATAAAAGATAGACCTTGAGCATTGATTCAACCCTAAAAACTGCTCATGAAGTGAGGATTGCTTACAACCATTTAAAGAGACCTATTCTGTTCCTAAATAGTTGATGTGGGGAACTCAACACACCCCTCACTCGGGCTTACTAGAGCATAGATGACATACTATGAGGGCTCAACATTGGGTAAAACCAAGGATTGGAATGTGCCTGGCTTTGATACTATGATGAGAAATTTCTGCTTAACTCAACCCCAAAAATTAGCTCATGATGTGAGTATTGCCAGAGACCATATAAGGAGATCAAATAACCTTGCTCACAACCTATGTGAGACTTTGACAACCACACACGCCCGCCCAAGAATGGACATGTGGAGCGTGAAAAACTTGGTTTGAGGGCCCAACATCGGGTAAAGTGTAAACCAAGAGTTAAGATGAGTCTGATTCTGTAATACAATGATAAGTAATGGACCTTTAGCCTAACTCAACCTTCAAAGCTAGCTCAAAAAGGTAAGGATAGCCAAGATCTTGATCCTATAAAGAGATCTTCTCATCCCTAATAGCCGATGTGAGAACTCAATACTTCTTTGTTGATGGTGTCTGCAGAGCTTTAGATTTATGGCGATCGAGTTGTATTCTGAATTACCTAGACACTGAGTATAGTCCTTCGATTTTTATGTATACTCCTATCCGACTATCAACATGAGTAATTGACATCCGAGACTGTGAGAACTTTATCCTTGGGCTGTTTTTACCATAAGTGAAATGAGCTAGTATGTTGAGGACAGTGCCATCACTGTTTAATTTTAGCTAGTATTGATGTGATTGTTGATGATTTCTTTCTGATATTCATCTGTTTATATATCTTGTTGAACATCAAGCATGCTCCTAATACTTTTTTGAGACTGGAAAATCTTCAAGCACGCTCCTAAAATTCTGATTGCTGAATGTTAATTTCCTCTGTTGGGATGTTTAGCGCATTCCAAAATTTGTCTTTGCATCTAAATGGGGAGGAAAATGCTGTTGTACTGTGTTTGGGAAGCTTTGATCTGGCTTTTTAGTTGTATGTGTTACTTGGCCCCACGTGGAATGGTTGAGGGAAGGATGCTCTAATAGTTTTACTGGGATGTGACTTTGCAATATTATTTGATTGTTGCATGCAGCTGTCTCTTTTCAAATAATTGTAGTTTGGAGGTTTAATTGAATTGGTATGCTAGCTTCTCTATAATTTGGTGCTCGTCTATTCTGCATGAATCTATTTTTATGAGGTGCATTGAATTATTCCATTGATAAAGTCTCTTCAGACTTCATTTCTAACATCTGCTCTTCCATTCAGAGATTTGGCACCATTCAAGATGCTATACTACGCCGGCTCTGTGATGAAGATATAACTGTTGTTCAGGCTGCTTTAAACCTAGAGGCATTGCCCGAAATAATAAGTGCTCCACTTCGTATTGATGCATTCAGGAATGTGCTCCAAAGATGCATTAAGTTATTATCATCAGGTATCTTAACTTTTGCATTTGGTGAATTTTGTCCTGAATTGGACATATGTTTGCATTAACTCTTCAAATTACAGGTGCATCTCATGGTGCCTCTCTAGCTGTTGACATCACTCTGTCTTGCCTCCAGCATGCTGCAGCGGGTTTGCCAGATGAGGGTGAACATGTGAAGATGGTGGCGGCATTAATTTTTCCCTTTATTATGATAATTCTGAAGGTTACATCGAAGAGTTTCAGTTGTTTCCTTTTAGTCACCGAGCTCTCAAGTTTAGCTTACTCATTATCTTATTCTTTTCTGATGTTTAATGCAGACCCAAAGATTAAATCTGAAAGCTCTTGAAATGGCCAAGCAAATTAAGTGGCCTTTCTATGAGAATCTGGTCAGTGTTTCTTTACTGGATAAGGTAATGGTTTGTATCATATTGCTGAGCATCTCTTCATTATTGTCGTATAACAGTTCATCAGAATTCAGATAAAGGATACAATTGCCTGTCTTCATTTTTAATTTTGAAACTTTAAATAGGTCTTTTAAATCTGAGTTCCCAATTTGCTCCATTTCTCGCATATAGTGATTTAACTGCCACTGTTATTGTTCTGTAGAATCTGAGATTGTAGTCTAGTCATCACAAATTCCATCTGCTATATAATTTTGTGATAGGTTTTTCAGTTTATATCTTTTCCTTATGTTCAAATGTAAAAATATGTGTGTGCATGTCTTAGTGTAACATAATGTTACCAGAAATCAACTTTGGGACTTGCTTGTAAAGAGCTAGGAAATAAATGTTTGCAGAAGCCTATACCATTTACACTTTTAAACAGTTCACTTTTTTTCTTTTACTCTGGGGGCAGAGGAGGTTGACGGATGCCCTCCTTTGGGTGGGTGGGTGGGTGGGTGGGGGGTGGTGGTGGTGGTGCGTCATTTGTTTTTATTTAATTTTGTCAAAAAATGAATGATCATTGAACTAATCTTGCATTTTTAATTTATATTTAGAAACTAGATTCCGGGAAAATATCCTCAATCAACGTGGAGAACATTAATGTGCTAGCAAAAGCATTGTTAATACATCCCGAGGAACATTTGCCTTGGCTGGTAGAATGCTGCAAAACCTTGAAACTGTCAAAAACTTTGTTCTTGTTGGTGTTGTTGCAATCTTTCACACTGCTGGAAACAGGTAATTTAACGGCTGGTTTGATGCGCTGGTGCTTCCACTCTATTCCCGTTTTTCTACCCCAGTGTTCTAGGTCGGGCCTTCCTTGATGCTTTAAACAAGTGAAAAATTAACACCAAATTTGCAGTGCCTATTAATCTCTGTTAACGCATGTCTAAGCTTTTAAAATATCCCTAAGGACTCATAGAAATTGTTTGATTTATATATTTTGTCAAAAAAATTGTTCGATTTATATGTACTAATATTTGACCTAGAATGACTTGCTTTGGTTTTAGTAAAATGTTCAGACTTGATTATTCTTTTTTTGATAACTGAGAAATCCTTGAGGGTCAGTGTCACATGGTTAGAAACATGGTGGATAATGGGCCCTTGGGGATTTCTTGAATATATAAAAAGATTTGAGTCATTATTGTTTTTTGCTTTTCTAGAATCACCCAGGCACACAAGTGTGGAGGGAGGATATGATGTAAATTTTTGGATACCAGCTTTGAGTTGATGATTGATATGCAAATGTTACCTTTATCAAAAAAAGAATCACCAAATGTGGCAAAATGAAAAATAGATTCTTAGTATACTGGGTTATTTAATTACACTTGCAACTGAATCAAGTCGTGGCAATCTGGGTTGAAGTTTGAAGATCTTTAAAATAATGGTAAGGCCTTTCTTTAAAACAAGCTAACAACACCTTATCAAAATCAACAACATGCCCAGTGAAATCCAACAATAGTAAAATAACGTGATAATCAAAACACAATAAACAACATATGGTGATAATCAAAAGCAAGAAATTACAAGAATAGGACTAGTAGTCTAGTACTACTACAAACATCAACAAGCCTAAACCTTCCAAAAGCAAGATACCACTCCACCTACTAACCTTCTACCTTAATACACGACCTCCACACCTTCCTATCTAAAGTCACGTTCTTGGTAATATGAAGCTGCGGCATGTCCTGTCTAATCACTTCTCCCTAATACTTTTTCTGCCTACCTCTACCTCTCCTCGTACCCCCTATATCCAATCTCTCTCACCTCCTCATGGAATGTCTGCGCATCCACACTGTAGAACTTACCTTTAAGTTTAGGTGGTACCTTTTTATCACACAAGACTTCGGAGCTACCTCCACTTCATCTATGCCGCACCAATGCGATGTGTGACATCATCATTGGTGTCCCACTTCTCTGTATTACAGACCCAAGATACTTAAAATTTTCTCTCTTGGGGATAGTCTGTGTATTTGCCTCACTTCCACGCCTGCCTCATGCATCGCATCACTGATTCAACAATTTTGAATATCCAGAAACCTAAGAAAAGAGGCCAACTTTTGTTCTCAACAGTCTATTTTTTTCTCTCTTTAGAATCTTGTTTTTGATACTACCCTTTTCATTGTAAGATTTCAAATTGCAATGCTCGAATCTCCGTTCTTGAGTTTAACGTTTTGAACCAAGTATTGGTACCCGAAGATTCACGTTCCAATTGGCTGCTTTTTTAAAGACCCAACTCAAGTGGCAAAAGGTGGAGGATTTGTGGCTTAGGTCGCAGGTTCAACCCCACACCATGCAAAGCAAAGCTTGGTATTTAAGTGGAGAAGGGTAGATGGGCGGGCCCATCATCCACCGAGTTTAGAAGGTTGTGATTGGTCCAAAGGGCGGGTCACAGATGGATTTCTCGGTTATCAAAAAAAAAAAGCCAATTCTTTAACAAATTTTTGATTGTTCCAATCCGTGATGGAGCTAAAGTTAATTAGGGAGTTCAATTGAGTCCCCCTTGTTGGGAAGTAATACTGTGCAAGTAGGGTAAAAACAAAATTTTGCTTGTATGTATATACATTGTCGAATCTCCTTAATATAATCATGTAGTGGTGAAGGGTGTTCAATAATTACTTCAAGTCACAGGTTCATATTCCTAGTGTTGTATTCTTGCATCTTTTTATCCCCTTATTAGAATTTCTGGATCAGCTACTGATTCAAATTTAGAACTCAGAAAGAGTAGAAGCTAACTAATATTGGACAAAGGATTAGAATAAGTTGAAAAGATACTTTTGCTCTTTGATTTTACAACTCTAATGATAGATTTCTGCAACGTTATTTTGGAAAATGTTATGTTTACTTTTGGCTCCTCCCCTTTGTTAGGAGATGGTCAATTTTCAACGTTCTTTGGCATTTGCTTTCCGATTCTCCGAATGGAGTGGGAGCTGCTCGAGTCTGCGGGGAATATTTCAGAAGAGGTGGCTGATATGTAGTTTTCTGCCATTGACAGCAGTAGGTTATTGTTGTTTTTTGGCACCACCTTTTGCTAATATCTTCCTTCAACAATTACAGTTCAACCCAGGATTATGGGAGGGAGACATTAGTATACTCATTAAGCATATGCTTGCTACCAACCCGAAAGAAGTCAATGGTGAAATTCTGACTTGCTTGTTTTGGAGGCTGCTTGGGTCATTTAGTAAAATAGCAGCTGAAACAGACCCTTTGGTTGGTGATCCATTTTCTTATTTTGACATCTATATTTTTTTTTTTTGCTTTTTCGTCACCTGATGTGTTTCCTGTCTTGTTTGCAGGATAAGAATGAGAACTGGTTATGTTGCTTTCGGGATCTGTTTGTCTTTCTTGTATCCCGTAAGAACCATGTCTTCAAGAAACATCTGTCTAATGTTGTTGCAAAATGCAAGCTCCAGACATCACATTTCCTCTCAGAGTTCTTTACTGATGAAGGTTTTGAGACAGTGCCTTTTAACTTCTTCATCGTTCTGTATTAGTGTTGGTTTTACCAACTCATTTTTTTGTGCATCTGTCTTTTCTTAAGCAGTAATATCTTGACCTTCGAGAATATCATTTACTGGAAAAGCATCTTTCTTAAATGTGCTGTTAATAATTGCCGTTTTCCTGCATAGTGACATTGTTTTGTGAATTTACTTTTTTTGAAGTTCTTTACTGAGGGATGTTTAGAAACTGTTTCCTTTAAATTCTTGTTCATTCTCTTAACCATCTTGCTATTACAAATTTTACCTTAATATTCCTCCCCTTAGTTAACGATTAATAAAGTTCCTTTCCTACAGTAGTTGTTCATCATATCTTAGAAGACTCATATTTTGATGTTTAACTTAACAATTTCTGGATAGACAACCGACCTGACCGTTACTGCTAAAACTAGAGTGTTCAGTAATGGTGACACTTCTTGGTTCAAGTTTGCACATTACTTTCATTTCTGATTGGTAGTTTCATTTGAGATTAAGGCATTTGAATTGCAAGCTTTTCTGCTCAAATGAAATGGTCTCTATGCAAGCTCTTAAAGAACATTAGTATCTAAAAGCATCTGTGGAATTCAAGCATGTTGAAATTACATTCAACCTGTTCTACAATGTGTTAAATTAAGGTTAGGTGTGAAGCTAGTGATGTGTTGATAAAAGATCTGAAGTTCGTACAAGTTCGCTGGAGGAGAATTATCAATTTATCTCTGCGGGGAATCGATCCATTATATCTCCTTTTCTCAGCTAAATATGATTTCTGTGTTAACTTTCTCTGTCTGAATTTTCCTTGCATGGCCCAATAACCCTAATCCCTTCCATATTAAACTTTGTATTAAATTGATAAAGTAAAATCAACCTAACAAAAGAAAAGAAACTTGTCAATTCTTTTTAGGGAGTTCTCTAGATAAGAAATTGGGGAGATGTTGCACTGAAGAGTATATTCATACTGGACTAGCCTTCCAGGTTTATAAAGGATAAACTTTGTGCATCTTATATGGTCTCGCAAGGTTAATTCTGAACTCTGCACATCAAGGAAACAAAATGGATGAAAGGCAAAGATTCAGTCTGGGATAACTGTAGAATGTGATTGTACATCCTAATTTTGCCAACAGTGGGAGGTCTGATGAAATTTGAACTGAATTTCTGGAAGGTTTGTTTGAGAAAAGGAGCCCCTGTCAGTTGCTTAATTAGTAGATAGTTGTGACGCAGTGATGATTTTGTGATGTTTATGGATTTGGTGAAGATGTCCATTCTGGTGTAGTCAACTATCTGGAATTTTTTATTCACTGCTCCTTTATGATCTTTCTTGAGGATTTGGGTTACTGTTTACTATATTTTTGGATGTTTTGATCCCACAGGTGTTTCTGCTGCTCTCCTTATTGGAAGTCTTCAAATTTGCACATCTCTTTGTGCTCGTCCAGACGAGAGTCTTTCATTTCAACTCTTTGCTGAATTTCCCTCGATCCTTGTTCCGCTATCAAGTGATAACCAGGTTTTGCATTTACTTCTTAAATTTAGAACATTTTAGCAAAACAACTCAGACTGTTCTCTTAGAAAATTTTTCGTGTTTCTTTCTTTTGTTAAGAGAAACACATTTTAGCTTTTCTTTTTATCGAAAGAAAATGGAAACATGCCTTTTTCTTTAGATGGTGTTCTGTTTCACATTTAAAAGCAAAATACTTTTTTTTACTGTATGTAGGATGTGCGCACAGCAGCAATGAATACCATTGAAGGACTTCTATCCTTGTGGTCACGAGTTGATTTATCCAGATCTAAAAATGGTATTCCTCTCTGGCAGAAGTCAGTTCACTCTCGTTTACTTCTTGTATACTACTCCTGTACGGGGATTTTTTCCCACATCAACAAAATAAAATCCCCCATGAAAAAGAAGGTTCTCCAGTGATGTCTTTCTCTTCCATATGGCTTTAACATTCTGCAAAATGACAGGTCCTCCTGCTGTCTGGGTTCATTTCCTGGGAGAAATATTGGGCTTAATGGTTCAGCAGAAGAGATTGCTAATATCAGATAAAAATGTCCTCTCGTCATTGTTTTCATCATTGCTAGGCAACTCCAACGATTCTCTCTTAGTGCAACACAATGTTGGAAAGAGGTTTGCTCTGTGCTCCAATAGCACCCATCATTTTTTTAGTAAATGTTGCATTCTTTGCTCCATATTTATTTTTTGGTCTGTTGCGACCTGCGGTTGTGGAGTGGGTCGCCGTAACTTAGTTGAGTATGCCAAAGACTTTGATCCGATGATCAGAGCTCTTCTATTTGATGTTTCTTTCTTATTATTAAATAAAAGCCTATGAGCAGTATCTAAGCAAAGAGAACTCGGTCAAGTGCTTTTGTTGATATCCAGTAGTCAAACTCCAGGACAAGAAGGAAAATAGAGTGAATCCTCTTCGAAGGAAAGCCCCACCTGCTGATACCAGAGCCTGAGATGGTAAACTTGTATACATAAAGAACACAATTCTTGAACCATAGCAGGCAATTGTTCTACCTTACGAAGTTGGAGATTGAAGAAGATCACACTGTGCAGCAACTGAGGCAAGATCTCTATATGTTGATAGATACCCGAGAGACTGAGTCCTTGGGGGAGAGAGAAAAGAGGCGTTACTCCCAGAAAACGTGCAACCAACCTTTCCTTCCCGCTTCTTCCTTGAGATTCAATCTCATAGAGTTCGTTTCCCGTTCTCAACCCTTGAAAAATATGAGCTTGCAGTTTCCTTCGCAACTCCCGGAACTTCTTCGTAGTGGCTCCCCTGGATCCCTCATTTTAGAGAGAACCTCAAAATGTCTCTATTTCATTTTCTTTTTGAAATAGTTAACTTTGTATATTACTACAACAATACACAGGCAGTACTTAGCCATCTTTACAATAAGTTCATCAAATCTAGCTATCTGATCCTAAATTGAGTCTAGTACATCAGTTAGGGAGATAGTGTCATTGGAGTATAACTGATTACACCAAAAACACAGTAGCAACAGGCAATTAAGTTTGACTTTTTGCATACTGTTTTCTATACTATCAAAACATCTGGAATACCTCTCCTTCCATATTGCCCACCAAATGCTAGCAGGGACAATTTCCATCTCTCTCTGCTCTTAGACTGCATTCGACAAAAACTTTCTTCTGATTTTGTCCGATTTGTTGATGACCCTCTGAGGAATTGGAAACACCGACATCATATAAGTTAGGAGGGCATCAAAGACAAAATTTATCAAAGTCAGTCTCCCACTTCTGGGTAATTTCCACCTTGCTAGCTTTATTTCATTATATTCCATCCATATTCCAATTCCATTCATTTAATATCCCTCTGGTATTGTTGACATGGAAAATGTCGTTTCTAGTCTCTCTTTTGGTGCTAGGCGAGGTTTCTTATTATTTTTCAATCTTTTCTGCTAGGTAATCTAGGATAAGTAATGTTATTTGACGCGAGGCTTGTTGAAAGGATTGTTATTCTTGCAGCCTTATCAAATGTCAACATCATCTTATGTACAGTCTTCATTGTTTTTGAAATATGTTGGCATAATGGAGGTTACTTAAATTTGCTTTCACAGATTTGATCAGACAACTAAAGAAGAAATCCTGGCTTCCTTGATAGATTCTTCCCTTAGATTTTCTGCATATGCAAAGGTTGGCCTTCTTGATATGTTTATACATGCAATGTTTGTTTTTGTTTGACCTTTGTTGAACTGTCAAAATTTGTATACAGCTAAAGATTTTGTCGTTGCTCAAAGGCGTGGGGCATACAGTTCTACGTGTTAATGGTATTGAATCATTAATGCTTGATCTTCTTGATAGACGCCAGAAGTGTCATATTGGGTTTGACAAATCATGCCATAAGTTGTCACAAGTTGAAGTCACCATTCTTTGTATTCTACTGGAGGTAAAATTATAAAATATGTAAATCCCTTCTATTAGTTCTTATTATATTTATCTAAGCTTCTCAATAATTTGACTTGGATCGTCATTGTTCATAGTTGTGTTTAAAGCCTTCTACTACAACTGTTGGTGACCTTGAGGTATTGGACCCTGTATTAAAAGCCTTGCAGGTTAGTTGGCCTTCATTCTGTACCCTCCCACCTTTTGAACATGTACCACTATAAATTTCAATACTACGATGAATCATAACCTTCTGAGAAATATACTGATAATATGCCATACTTTCTGGTCCTAGGTCAGTGATGTGTTGTCCGGAGACCCGGCTATTCTGAAGCCTTGTATGACTGTCCTTGGGGATCTTAGCAATTCCTTCTATGCAAGTTTGAAGACTGAGACTCAGGTTAATGACTGGGCATTTATTACCTTGCTCAATGTGCAAAGACTGATCTGAAGCAGTTTTTCTCCTCACTTATTTTGTAGTGGATTTTTGACATAGCTGAGCTAAAGGACTTTGATGTTAAGAAGAATAAACAAGAGCTGATTGACATGATAATAATACTCCAATACTTCCTTAATTATACATTTTCTAATAATTGGCTACTATATATATATATATATATATATTTTCATTTGGCTATTTTGCATATATGAAGTCTGTTGTTTCGGTTATCTGTTTCTGTGTGTGTCCATGTACCTGATGTATACCTGATAAAGTACTTGTGATTCCTGAGCTTGGATTCAGGGAAAATTTATGCCATGTATACAATCTGGGAACTTTCATAGAGTCTAGAGAGTATTTTAAAGGCTTACATGTGGTAACTGCATTGTAAGCCTGCTTAGGTTAAACTTCTTTCTGTTTCTGTAGGTCCACTGAGCAGCCAACATAAGCTTTATAATGCAGCCCCATTTTCTTAGTGTCCATAGCATGCTGTTGGCCTCTTCAAGTCAGCTTCCTTTAGATCAGGATAAGAAGGGGAAACTATAGAAAAAGTTGATTTCTGGCATTCTCTTGTTCTTGTGGAAAAGAGAGAATAAACGTTTAAGCGGGAGAAAGTTTTCTCTGTCACCCATAAATTCTATCCTCAATTCCATAGGTTCTATTCTCAATTGCTTAATGATAAAAATATTCTTGTCATAGGTTTTCCTATTTTATGCTGTCTTGTCTTCTTGCTTCTCATGCTGTCTTGGCTTCTTTTTTCTGCTTCTGCTACTACTAAATTCTTTAATACGTAGGTGGTGCGTGGATGCCTGACAGGACAAAGTATCTCTATTATCAATTTCTTAATATTTGGATGCTTCACTCTTCATACTATCTGAACTTCTTTTTTTTTTATATGAATGTTATCTAGACTTCTTTGATTACTTTGCTGCTATTATCATTCTTCTTTCTGTGGGTAGAGTGCATGAACTTGAATTTCTTCTTTTAACTAAGTATTTTTCCTGAAAACTTGTATTTGTGAATGTCATTGATCATGGTTTGAACTTTCAGGATCTTGTCTTTCGGCATCTTGTGCTCTTGTTTCGCAGTGCCAACGGGGATATACAAAAAGCCACAAGAGAAGCCTTGCTTCGCATTAATGTATGTTCCTAACTTTCTTCTCATCTGATATGCAGTGTGATTATTCACTGTCTAAGCATGTTCCAAGTTCCAGAACATCTAGCACCAATTTACATGTATTTGTTATAAGAAGTCTATGTGAAACTAATATAGCTCATTGAAATGAGCAAAATTGTATCTAGAGTGTTCTCTGAGTTATAAATCATTCTTTTGCCTACACACATACTCACTCTTTGTGCTCTGTGCCTATATCTAATCCGAAGCACATACGTGACAAGTTAGTTGGTTGTATCCAAAACACATAGGTGAGAAACCTTGCAGTAATAAACAATAGACTTTGGAATCTGTCCGTGCGTTCACGTGCAGATCATTCCAATAATGCTAGAGTGCATTTCGCTTTGATCTGGAACCTGCATAAATTTAAGGCTTTCATATTGTCTTTACGCTCTAGCTTATGTTCAACACTCATTACCAATTGCAGTTGAGAAAACCATACAAGTCCATAGGCCCTAAGTTGTGTATCATGTGCTAGGGAGGTAGTGAAACAAAGTCACATCTCTTTCTAGATTGTGAATGTATTGGACTGTGTTCACTCAATTGGTTCGGTTTTTGGTACCCAGTCCAGTTTATTTGATTGTCGGTGTTTGATTCTGTTTTTCTTTCTCAGGTTGATTTTCTTGATTCAGTGTCCCATTATGGGGCTCAAGTATTCTTGCTTAAATTTGAAAATATTTTATAAATACATAAAATCATTGTCTTATGGTAAAAGAAAATCCACACTGTTTTACTGACCTGGTGGACCTCAATGGTATAAATATCTGGATTTAAAAAAAATTCCTTGTACTCTCTAAATCGCTCTTTTAGTGGGGAGGAATAGCACACAATGCTGTTCTTGGACAAGAGGGTCATTCCTCCAAATAAAGCTAGTGGTGACTGACTTAATTTTTCTTCCAGATCACTTGCTCGATTGTTAGTCGGATACTTGATTTCATTTGTGAGCAGAAAGTTTGGTCAAATGGGTCAAAGCATGAAAAGAAAAGAAAGAAAAGAAGTGCCTGCAATAATCGTGATGTTTGCCTTGATATTATTCCGGGAGGTGGAAACATTGTTGCTTTTGTTGGTTCTCTGCTTGATGTGTTGCTGTTGAAAAAAGACATGGAAAACAGGTCAGTTGGACTTGTCATGCTACCATCTTATTGACTTGTTCACGATTAGTGCAGCAATATGACTAACCTATGCCTATAGATACCCTTGTTTTTTGACTATTGATGATATCAATTAATCATTTTGTAGAGGTTCTCTCATTTGTCCCTTGTTCAAGCTTCTTCAAAATGCCTTCATTGATAATGAGTGGATTCATGTGGCTGCCAACCAGAGTGATTTACATTATCATTCTTCATCTGGAAACTCTCAAATCATTGCTGATGCCGCTGTTCACATCCAACAAGAGTTGCTCCTTATCTTGGAAGACATTACTGCTAGTGTCACATCTGAGGTTTTATTAGGGGCCCTTTTTGTTTAAATATACTGAGTTATTTTGGGTTTCCTTATCCACATTTACTTATGCATTTTGTCAGGATAAAAATTCTATGAACTTTAATGTGGAGCTCCTCATTAAGTGTGCCCGTTCTGCAAGCAATATGGTCACACGCAATCAAATTTTCTCATTGTTATCTGCTATTTCCAGAGCTAAGCCAGATGAAGTTTTAGACCATATCTTGGAAATTCTTGTTGTCATTGGGGAATCTGCTCTCACTCAGGTCTTTCTTTGAGCATTTGAATTTTTTTCCTTTTCCTTTTGCCGCTCTTTGTTTTTCGGTACTCCTGTGTTGCGATAACTGTTTTGAATTTATGCGTCAAATTTGACTAATGATAATTTGAACACCATGTCACACAAGTCACATATCAGTCTGCATGTTGAAACTAGAAGTTCCAACAATTTTAAAATTGAACACTGCATTTATGGTATTGAGTGTGTATATTTATGTCATCTCTACCGAGAGATATTACATCTTTAAGTTCTCTTTCTACAGTGGGACAGCAATTTTCAACATATATATGAGGACCTCATATCTGCGGTTGTACCATGTTGGTTGTCTAAAACTGACAGTGCAGACGCATTGCTTCAGGTAATATGGGCAGCATCCCCCTTACAATAATAAAATAAAAAATACGGACATCATCCACTAATAGATGCCATAACTCATGGAACTTTGTACTGATGCTGTAAATCTTTACTTCTCCAGATCTTTGTAAGTATTCTGCCTCAGGTCTCTGAACACCAGAGGATTTCAATGATTGTGCACGTTTTGAGGTATAGAATTCAAATTTTGCGCTGTAATATGTTCTCTGGCTGCATCATTTTTCTTTAATACGCTTCTCTTGCAGGCATCTGGGTGAAAGTGTTAGTTTAGGATCATTGCTCTACCTCTTATTTCGTTCGCTAGTTGCGAGAAACTGCTCCTCCTTGTGTGACAGAAGTGATCCATCTTTCAGTTACTCAATTTCCCTCATAACTACTCAGTGGGAATATTTATTCGCTGTAGATTTGTTGGAAAAATATTCGTGTACAGTATGGCTTCCCTCAATTTTGCTTCTTCTTCAGCAAATAGTAGTTAGTGACAGTGATGCAACACTCTTCATGGAGCAGCTAGTTGCAATGCATTTCATCTCAAACAAACTCCAAGATCCTGAAATTGCTTTTAAGCTTGATTCAGGGGAAGATTCAGACAACATTCAGGTTTGTATGCATTGTCATTTCTTTTGCACTACTGTTTAGTAAATGTATGATGGTTATCCT
Organism: Solanum acaule; assembly: GCA_036250505.1. NCBI lineage: Eukaryota > Viridiplantae > Streptophyta > Magnoliopsida > Solanales > Solanaceae > Solanum > Solanum acaule. The sequence continues at coordinate 994 of JAJOOR010005481.1, read as the reverse complement.
GATCACTTGAAAGATGAATAGTGCATGAGTGCTTCATAATGTGAGGAATGATCCTCTTTTTTATTTATTTAATTATGAAGTAGTGAGGAATGATCCTCTTCTTGTATTCATACATCAAACTTTTTTGGGTTTGTATGCAAATGGATATTTTATTCTGTCCAACGGCCTTCTCTTTTCTTTGGTATCCTTGTAATAATATATTTTGGGTTCATATGCAGATAATTGTTTTATGATCTTGCTTACTATCCTATGATAAGTTTTTCGAATTTCATTTGCGATCTTGATCTAATATCCAACAAAACATGGAGTAATCCAGAAATTTTAGGAGTGCCTTTAAAGCTTTTCTACAAAATCGCAATATTTCTTACTTGTGCTTGGCTGTATAGTAATATAAATACTCGCAGTTACTTGTCTTTTTCTGTTTGTTATTGTGACATACATGAACTGCTCCTTTTGTTGCTTTCCATAGTTGGAGATTTTCTTTGCATGACACCGTGCCTTATGTTCTAACCTAATAATACTCTTGAGTTTCTTTTCCCTAATTGGGTCCTTCAGATTTGTCTTTTAAACCAAACTTCTGTAATGACGACTAAATTCTAGCTTTCTATAGATGTATGATTGCAGTGACTCAACTTATACAGAGATAAAATGCCTTTAATACTGAGAATTGATCATTTAAATGGCATGACGACTTTTGCTGCTGTTTTTTCTTGTGCATTTGCATAATTCTTTTCTTTAACCCATTTAATTCTATTGCTGGTGCAGCTGACAGTTGGGGTAATCATGAAGGAAATTGTTTGTCATCTCCAACTTGTTGACTCCAAAAGAAAGCAGATAGGTGTTCTTTCTGTTTTCCGGAAGGAGCTAAAGGAATATATGAATACTGTTTTAAGTGCTGTTACGAAACGACTTACACCCTCTGTATACTTCAAAGCAATTGTTCAATTGCTGGGTCATGTAGATAAATGTGTGAGAAGAAAGGTAATGTAGACAC
>JAJOOR010005480.1:0-13106 GCA_036250505.1 Solanum acaule | reverse complement strand
CCATCCACCAGTTTTTGCCTTGATTGCTGGTTTCCCATGCCTGTCTGTTGATCCATCTTTTGTACAACAATCCAAAAGTCTCTTTTTCCCTTCCTGTTTGCCATCCATAAAAAGATATTACACTTCAAATATTATTATATCCTAACATGAAATATGATGAGGTTTCACATTATATATATAAGTATGCTCCCTTTATTTTCTACCCCACCCCACCAAAAATAAATACTATAACAAAAATGTTGTAGGAGATTTTCTTTTGGTACTTGAATTAACTTTGACTTACTTTATTATTTTTCAGGTAAAAATAATTTATAATATTTGAGTAGGACCATAAAGTAGATAATGCTGCCTTGTCATTGGTTCAAATTCTAGTAAAACAGTTTTTTAAAAGTTTTGAGTCAAAAAGAGAGGTAACTTTTATAGGATTATGTCAGATATGAATGTAGACACAATAAAATTGAGATAATAATGAAGTCTAAATAAAAGTTGACAAAGTAATTTTGACATTTAGTTCCTTTTTCCAAAAGAAATTTTGGCAAAATCAAAATGCAAATCTTAACAGCAACTAGATAGGAGTAATTTTGAATGACAAAAAAAAAAACAAATCTGGTATTATATTCAGCTAATCTTGGTAGTGTAATTTTTTTTAATAAATCATTCCGTTTTTGGAATTAATTGGCCTGATTAAACTAAATTCATATAGTATAAGACTGACTCATTGAAAAAAAGGAAATTTTCTATATTAGATTATTTTTTTATATCAAAACTCAATCTCGAGACGTCTAATTAAGAATTGAGTGATCATATTTATTTCACGACAAATATTATTGATGGTAGAAGTAAAACCTTGCATATGTACGAGTCCATTTTTCACCAAATCACTCTTTACCCCTAATTAACCTCCTTTTTCGAAAAAAAACAAACGTATATTTTATATTTTGTTGATGGACACAATACAAATTGGAAAAAATGTAGTACAAGTTATGGTGTTTTAAGTAAAATTGGAGAGGACCAGAATTTTAATTTGCTATTTGAGAGTGGAAAAAAAAAAGAGTTGATTAAGAAGACAACAACCACAATGAGATAATTAGTTGTTTATTTATAATTATAAGCTAACAGATGATCATACGTATTTACTTAATATCACATGAAACGCATGCACGAAAAGATTAGGTGACTTTGCAATTTGGTGTGTTCTCTAACCCCTCTTCCGTCTCAATTTGTCTGTTTTACTTCTTTTTATATAAATTTATTTCAAAAAAAATATATCTCTTCATTTTTTTGAAACTCTTTAATTTTAATTTTTCACGTGACATATTTTAGACAACAAAATTCAAAACTAAATTTTACTTTCTTAAACTCTGTGTTAATTCAAAATCAGACAAACAATTTGAAATGAAAGTTTGTTTTGTATCTATTAGATGTACATAATACATTTTAAAATATTTATTGCCAAGTAAATATATTCAAAACTGATATGAAGAGTGAAACAGAAAACAAATTAAATTATCCATTAACTATAGAGAGATTTGAGTAAAAATAAGGTAGGTGTGGAATCCATCATTATATTTTTGAAAGTTTGCATTTGCATGATGGGATGAGAAGAAAGCATGCATTAATAGAGACAAATAAGATTTTTTTTATTTTCAAAAAAGAAAGAAAGAAAAAGTTAAAGTTCATTTGTTTAATATTAATTAATTAAGCATGCCTCTTAATTTTTTCGTATCATTTATTTGATTGATTAATTACGCGGCTTCAAATTGAATTCATATATAAATAAAGTAATACTAATATGTATCAAGCTTTTTGGAATTTTGGTCACATAAATAAGTGACAATACAATGATGGACGATGATTACCATTAATTTTTCATCATATTTACAACCAAACATTCATCATAATTCATATACCATACCCAAACTTTTCGATTTATTTTTTTTAATGTTATTTTTCATATCAAATCAACTACAATAATGAATCTAAATCCTTATCTTGTAACAAATTCATAATTTAGACATTGTAACTCGATCATCTATTTGATAAATAGGCTATGAGGTACTTATTATGTTCTCAATCGATGGAATAAGAGTCGAATCTCTCAAAAAGAGATGGACAAATCTGTTGAATGAAGAATAAGCTATACCTTGTAAATCTTAATTTTGAAAAATGAGTAACTAAATCATGAAGACAATCTACATATATTAAAAAGAATGTACCTCGGATTCAGTCATGGTAACTGAGGATTCATCTCTGACAGAAGACATTTGTTTGAGGTCCATGGTTCCTAGATAACTAAAACAAGAAAATTTATAGAGATCAAGATGCAGGGCCTATTTTTGGAGTGAATGATATTGTTTGTTTGTTTTTTCTTACGCGGGAACCATGCAAATCAACGTCTATTTTAAGTGAAGTTGGGATAACATGAAAGTCTGTGAAATTGAAGTGAGGATTTATAGGCAAAGAAAGTGAAAACATAGTATTGGCCCACAAGTTTGGAATATAGCTAACAAAACAGTCAAATAGAATTCAAGTAAAAAATCCTCTTTTTGCTCTATCTTTTCTGTTTTTGGAGATTGCTTTTGTTATTTACTCCGTCGGTCTTAATTATTTATCTAATTTTTCATTTTTACTTGTCTCTTTTGACTAATTAAAAAAGACAAAAAAAATTTACCTATTATGTCCTTAATTATTTAGTTTTGAAAAAGATAGAATTTTCTGAAATTTTTAAATTTTTAATTCATCCACTTCATCTCATAATTAATATGGGTGAATGATACACTCACTATATTAATCATTATTTTTTTAATAGGTATCAATTAAAATTTAGACAAGTAATTAGAGACAGAAAAAATATTACGTTAATTTAGATATACTCCCTTCGTCTCAAAATAAGTGTCATCTAAAAAATAATTAGCCCAATGTGAAAAGAGCTAAAGTTAATTTACAGAACTACATATCTTAAATTTTTTAGGAAAATTTCTAGATTGATCTATTGTACTTCCTTCATTCCATATTAATTAAATTTTTGAGGTGTTTCACATCCTTTAAGAAAAGTAGATTAAGATATAAATTGAATATAGTTTTCCATTTTTACCCTTATTAATTATTGTCAAATTTATTGAAATCATCACATTAAAAATCCAAATGAAGGTTAAAATTGGAAGAACACTCTAAAAGTAGTCTTGAAAACTGAACAATTAAGTTAATTTGATAAATAAAAAATGCCTCAAAAATTCAATTAATATGAAATGGAGGAAATAGTATTTTAGATATTTATCTTAAAAGATAGATTTAGAAGTTTTAGATCCTTGTTAAGATAGTTATAGAAGGTAAAGTTATCCAATTTTTCTCGAATATATTCGGAATAATTTCTAGAAACATTCCAGACAAGTAGACATGGCAATAGACATTTGTAATCGATTCTAGCTATTCCTTTACAAAGCTCTCTTAGCCAAAATCCTTTTTTTGCCTTTCTAAAAAAATAATATCTCTTTTTTATATATTTAGTGGAGTAAGTTCTTTTAATTTTACATAGAAGTTTAACATTTCAAAATTTTAAAAATTATATTTAATCCTTTGTATACCCTTTTGTTTTATCCCTCTCTAAGCTTTTCCCTTTATATTTTTGGTGGCTCCAACTTGTAACTGCAAAATCGAAAGTGAAGAATGTAAACAAGTCTTTTATATCTTGTGGAATGTGTTTCTTATTTATTGGTGTCTTTCTAAATGTGATATATATTTGACACCAAAGTTGAAAGCATTTCAGTCTGTAATTGTTTCCATAGTTATCAATATTTGTCTCAATAATCTTCGCAAACGTTTAAATTGAGTTTTGTACCTACAAATAACCTTGATCAGAATATTACAAATATATAAGGATAGTTACTCTTGGAATAGTTTAGAAACGTTTGATCATGAATTTTTAAAATTATTTTTGAAGTTGAAACTCAAAAAAATATATTTAATCATAAAATATTAAAATTAACAAAAACATGACCAAATAATACCTACTAAATTTTTTAGCGGAAAATACAGTGGTAATATAATGATTAGAAGGTGGCCTTTTGCTTAGTGTATTTGTCGTATGCACGGACAGTACTTATCATCTTTGTCCTCAGCTAATCATCCAAATTAGTACTCTTACTAACAAATGTATAGAATTTGTGAACTCTTACGAAGAAGAAAAAGAATGCAGAAACAGAGATCTCTTGGAAGAATCTAGAAGAAAGCTACATTTCAATGTGTATCATAAATTCATTATGTGTGCCCTTTTACATTTCAGCCTCTATATATAGAGGATTATATTTGTTGTTACTAATTAACCTCACAACTAACAGTGTTAACAACCTAACTAACTGCATAACAAAATGTAAAGCACGTGACTCTAACTAACTTGTTGAACTGACCAATCACAATACAACAGCTCAACTTATCTATATTTCAATACACCCCATCAAACTGAAGGGTGGAAGACATCTAACACACCAAGTTTGGTCATGAGGAGATGATGTTGACTAGCACCTAGCCCTTTTGTGAGTATATCAGCAGGTTGCATGGTAGTGGACAAGTGCTTAAGTTCAATGAACCTTGACTTTACCTTCTCTCGAATAAAATGACAATCAATATCTATGTGTTTCGTACGCTCATGAAATACTAGATTTTCAGCTATTTGGATGGCTGATTTGTTGTCTGTGAACACTGAGATTGGAGTGGCACCTGGAAAGTGTAGTTTAGCTAGTAATCCTGCTAACCAGATTAGTTCAGCAACAAGGGCTGCCAAACTTCTATACTCTGCCTCAGCTGAACTCCTACTTACTGTCGGCTGCTTCTTTGATTTCCAAGAAATAAGAGAATCTCCAAGTTTTACCATGTATCCAGTTACTGATCTTCGTGTGTTTGGGCATGAAGCCCAGTCTGAGTCACAGTATTCTGTGAGTTTTGTTACACCAGTCCCTCTTCTAAGCATTACTCCAAGTCCTGGAGATTTTTTAATATATCTTACAACTCTTAGTGCTGCCTCCCAGTGTGAAACCTTAGGGTGTTGCATGAATTGACTCAGAACCTGGACACTGAAGCAAATGTCAGGTCTGGTAATTGTCAAATACAACAATTTACCAATCAGTCTTTGGTATGCTGTAATATCTTCTAACTCTGCATCATCAGATCCACCAATGTATTGATCAAACTCTATGCTGGTCAATTTGTGGTTGAACTCTAAAGGAGTGCTTACAGTCTTTGCTCCACTCAGTCCAGTCTCTGAAATAAGTTGTAAAGCATACTTCCTCTGATTCAGTAATAACCCCTCTTTAGACTTCAAGATTTCAATCCCCAAAAAATATCTAAGACTTCCCAAGTCTTTCATTTTAAAATTTTTGTGCAGCGTGTCTTTGGCTTCTTGAACCATTCTGGAGCTATTCCCAGTTATTAAAAGATCATCAACATATACTAAAATCACAGCCATTTCAGTTCCTTCCCTTCTAATGAAAAGAGAGTGATCATGAACACTTTGAGAGTAACCTGCTGCCAACAATGCCTCAGTGAACTTAATGTTCCATTGTCTAGATGCTTGCTTGAGACCATAGAGTGACTTCCTCAGTTTGCACACCTTAGATTCCCCCTGCCCCTGGAAGCCCAGAGGAAGTGCCATATAAATGTCTTTAACTAAATCACCTTGCAAGAAGGCATTGTTAACATCCATTTGAGATAAGTCCCAACCATAGGAAACTGCCAGGCTAAGCACAGTTCTAATGGTAACCATCTTTGCAACTGGAGAAAAAGTATCATGATAGTCAAGTCCTTCTCTTTGAGTATAACCTTTGGCAACTAATCGAGCTTTGTATCTATCCACATCACCATTTGACTGGTATTTGATCTTGTACACCCACTTTGATCCAATTGCTTTCTCACCTGGAGGTAAGTCAACAATTGTCCAAGTGTTGTTATCTTCTAAAGCCTTAATCTCTTGTTGCATAGCATCAATCCACATCTTATCTTGTGATGCTTCGTGAAAAGATTAAGGTTCCACAATTGTTGAAAAGGCCTGCAAATAGGACTGATAACCTGAGGATACATTATCATAACAGACATGGTTAGTGATTGAGTGAGGACTTGATTTTTGAGGCACAACATAATCTTTGATCCACACAGGAGGCTTGCACTGTCTGGTAGTCTTCCTTGAACTAACATTAATTGGTGGTTCAACAACAGGAGGTGGAGGAGTGTCTGTATGCACATGTTCTGTGGGAAGTGGCTTTATTGGACCAACCTCGGGAGGTTCATCATGAGAACCTTCCTAATCATTATTGGTATTAGGAATCTCTTCAATATGTGTATGGTATGGTTCTGCAGGAGATGAACATGTTGGGAGAACTTGATCTATGTTCACATCATTGTTGGCATCATCCACAGTATCTAGGAAAGGTGAAAGCAAGGGGCAAGGACCTATATCATTAGATTGCATAACTTTAAAAGGAAACACTGCCTCTCTGAACACAACATCCCTGCTAATAAACACAACTTTCGCCTCAAGATCATATAGCTTATATCATTTTTGTGTGGAAGAGAACCCCAACAAAACAACTTTCTTAGCTCTGGCTTCAAACTTTCCACCTCTTGGCAAAACAGTAGCAAAACATAAACATCCAAATACTCTTATATGTTCTAGTCTAGGTGCCTTTCCAAATAGCCTTTCATAAGGTGACTGTCCATTTAACATAGCTGTAGGCAGCCTGTTAATTAAATAAACTGCAGTTTGTACACATTCACCCCAAAATCTACTAGGAATATGAGATTGCATTTTTAAAGCTCTACTTGTATCCAGTATATGCCTATGTTTCCTTTCAACAATACCATTTTGTTGTGGAGTGTATGGACAACTACTTTGATGTATGATGCCTAAAGAGGATAACAATTCATTTACTTGACTGTTAAAGAACTCAGTACCATTGTTAGATCTCAACACCTTTGTTACACAATCAAACTGATTACAAACCATTGATATAAAGCTTCTCAATGCAACTATTACATCCTTCTTAGTTTGCAGTAAAGAAATCCATGTAAATCTGCTAAAGTCATCAACTATAGTCAGAAAATAATGTTTTCTATCATAAGTTGGATCTCTATGAGGTCCCCAAACATTTAGATGTACTAGTTGAAACATCTTAGTAGTATGAGTAACACTAGAAGGAAACTTGAGTCTACATTGTTTTGCCAAAGGGCAAATCATACAATCTTCTTGTACTGCCTCAACCAGTTTATTTTGCAACATAGGTAGATGCTGCAATACTTTCAACGAGGGATGTCCCAATCTAAGATGCCAAAGTTTATGTTCTTCTGAGTTCTTGTTTTTGAGTACTGCTCCAACAGTAGGTAGTACTTCTTGTCTGAGAATATACAAGCCATCATTTTCCTTACCAATCCCAATCACCTCTCCAGTAAAGAGAGCCTGCATTACACATAAATTAGGATAGAAAGACACCATGCATTTCAGATCCTTAGTCAGTTTAGAGACTGACAATAAGTTGAACCTGAAGTCTGGTACATGTAAAACATTTTTTAACTTGCAATTCCCCAAAATCACTGCATCTCCTACATGTTCTACATGAATTTTATTTCCTGTTGGCACCTGCACCTTATTACAACTGGATTCTGATAATTTTCTACATTCACTTAACATACTTTCACAATATGTAATATGATGTGTAGCTCCTGAATCAATAATCCACCTCACTGTATTTCCACCGACATTATCAGGCAAATGATTCATACCTGTTGCAGCATTGGCATTAGCCCTGCAGGTTCCTGTAGGTGAGGAAGGAGGCAACATCTTAGTGACTTGCTCATATTGCTCCTTTGTGAAATAACCTCCTAGGAAATAGAATTTTGATGCTGATCCAGATCCTGATGCCTCAGAAGTGGAGTTATTTGCATATGCTGATCCAGATCCTGATGCTTCAGAAGTGGAGTTATTTGCATATGCTTCATTCACAGATCCAGATCCCTTTCTCTTACTCTTGAAGTCTGCTGGAAATCCTACAATTCTATAACAGTTTTCTCTGGTGTGACCTTTGTAACCACAATGATCACACACTAGTCCCATCCTTCTGCCTTGTGAATTCTGACCCTGAGTCTTCTTAGCTGGAAAATTGTTGTTGATCTGATTGTTGAAATTATGTGGTTGAGCACCTCTTCCTGCCATCATTGTCAAAGGTTCTTTACCTCCTTCTGTTTGTCCTAACTTCCTCTGGCTTTCTTCCTGTATAGCCATTGCATAGGCTTGATTTACACTTGGAACAGATGGACTCAACAGAATAGAACTCCTCACCTGAGCATAGCTCTCATTCAAACCAACCAAAAACTGCAATAACCTTTGTTGTTTAACATGTTCAACGTGTGAGCTTGACTCAACACAATCACAAGAAGGAGAAGGCACCATCACATCCATCTCATCCCATAGATCTCTCATTTTGGAGTAATAAGCTGTCACAGAATCAGTTCCTTGTGACAATATACTGATCTCTTTCCACAGGTGAAAAATCCTTGTCAAATTGGACTTATCAAATCTCTTTTTGAAGTCATTCCAGATCTTCTTCGAACTAGAAGCATATACTATGCTAGTCATTAATTCTGGTGCAACTGTTGCACTTATCCACGATAAGACAACCGCATCACATCGTTCCCATCTGACTACTAGATCTCCCTTGTATGAGCTCTTAGCATATGTGCCATCAACAAATCCCAGTTTTTTTTTGACTAGTAGTGCTAATCGCATTGACCTGCTCCACACACCATAGTTCTCTGGCCCTGTGAGCTTCATAGGAATCAAGGCAACACCAGGTGCGTCTGATGCTTGAAGATGAAGTGGATGATTATGATTCGTCTGGGGATTATTTTCTACCTCTGAACTCTGTGATTCCACCATTGCTACAGCTTCAACAATTGCAGAAACTACAGATTCAAACCTCTAAGGAATCCCTTGATCAATGCTCTGATACCATATAGAATTTGTGAACTCTTACGAAGAAGAACAGAGAATGCAGAAACAGAGATCTCTTGGAAGAATCTAGAAGAAAGCTACATTTCAATATGTATCATCAATTCATTGTGTGTGCCCTTTTACATTTCAGCCTCTATATATATAGGATTATATTTGTTGTTACTAATTAACCTCACAACTAACAGTGGTAACAACTTAACTAACTGCATAACAAAATGTAAAGCACGTGACTCTAACTAACTTGTTGAACTGACCAATCACAATACAACAGCTCATCTTATCTATATTTCAATAGTTGCACTTGATATTCCTTCTCTAAATCTCTCTGGATTGAACTTGTTTGCATCTTCACCCCATATCTCTTTATCATGATGCAATAAGATCATTGGCAATGAGACTAGCACACCAGCTGGTAGAGAAACTTCTCCTAGTGTAATGTCTTCATAAACCCGTCGGATAAGTGCTGTTGTAGGGGAATATAGCCTTAATAACTCGTACAAGATCATCGTTACCTGCAAAAAACTTACGCTCCTCCATCAGTTATATAAGCATGAACGAGACCTGTAAAAAGTTACTTAAGTTTCTGGGTCCCCTGTCATCAGGTCACCAACTTAGTTGACCTTATGGCACTAAGCAGGCGTTAGCCCCCACACATGATCTAATTACAACTTTGTGGGGACCTAAGTTCTTGTAAACGGTTGCACAGGCCTGGTTAATGCAGCCCCCTTTGTGAGGAGGCACCCCTTATCCTCAAGTTATGGGGCTTCTTGCTGACTTCCTATGAATGGAGTAATACTCTTGCTTGTAACCAACATAAAGAGAAGTTACGAAAATGAGATTATTTCCGCTATAGAAGACATAATTCTCTAATAGATGAGATGGTCACACAATTCAACGTGATGTCAAAGCAAGCAGAAATCCTACGTTCAAGTCTCACACTACCGATAATCAAAAGAAATTTACACGTGCTTGTAGAAGAGTTGCCCCTTCCTAAGGAAACCATGGCAATTGGCATCTTCTAGTCTAGTATCAAAGCTCCAGTCTTTTAAAATTCAAGCACTCGAGCAATACAACACCATAGTCCATAGGAGCCATGCTGATATATTGAACCAACAAAACTAGAATACTTACAACTTTTAGACGATTTAATCCATCAAAATCTGGTTTCCGACTCCCAAACACTTGCAAGACTTCTTCTCTGGCCCGTGCCTGCCAATCCTGATATCTGCTCAACAACACCATAGTCCATAGGAGCCATGCTGATGTAGTTTCTGCGCCAGCTAAATAGAATAGATTGCATTCTTCAATAACTTCTTCAATGCTCATTCCAAAGTGTTTGTTTCCATGCTGTTCAATTTCTTTAAAATTCGATTCCAGCAATATGCCCAATAGATCCTCATTATCGGCGTCCCCAGCTTCCATTGCCTTCAATCTTTTATCGATAATACCTCTAATTGAGGACTGAACATCCTTTTTTATTTCCTTCATTCTTCTGTTCTTCTTTGTTGGCAAAAATCTTTCACAAAACAGAAAACCAATCAATTTGCATTTCCAATAGCTACATTTTCCAAATTCTTAGGAGTATTAATTTACCTCCATCCTGGGATATAAACTGTACGTACAGCTTCGATTACATGCTGAACTTGTTCCTGTTGAAGTTCAAAAATCTTTCTACCTTCTTCGTAATTACTGCCAAAAGCTGCCCGAGAGATCACATCACAAGTCAATTGCTGCAAGTGAGGCCATACATCTATCTCATGAGAGCCTTCAACTTGAACAACGTCTTCCCATTTGCTCAGCATCTCACTACAACTCAAGTAAAAAGCTGGAAGCATATGCTGAATGAAAAGAAAGATCGTTCATATAACAATTAAGGTGAAACAAGTTCAGGAATAAACAGATCCATTTGGTCGTAAATACATCTAAGAAATTATTCCACCGAGCATAGTCCTCTCTGAATGCATAAAAGAGCAATATGGACTAAATGCCCTGTCCAAGCCCCGGAACTTACGCAAAGAGAGTCCTGATAAATGATGATTCAGATATGATTCGACTTTTTTGAACCATAAAATCATTCTCTGATTGTCTAACTAAAGCTAGGCAGCAGAAATCACTCAATATAGTCATATGTGGAATACATGCGCAGATAGAACCATATAGTTGTCTACTTCAAGTCAGATAGCAGATATTACTCGAAATAGTCATGACATAAACGTTTAGATTGAACGATAAGGAACGCAAATCACAGGAGATAGAAAGACTTAGCCAGCAAGAGCACACATTTCATCCATCGTTAATTAAGCATTGCCCAACATAATAGTTTTTGGTTGACCAATCGTGAGTTGAATGACAAACCTTTAACTTCTCTAGATGGAATGCGGGATTGATGATTTTTCTATGTTTGGCCCATTTGTCTTCCTCATAGGTTGTTAGTCCTCGAACCAATAAGGCGCTTAATGGATTTGTACCAGGCTTTTGATACACAGAGATTTTGGAGAATACTTCCATTATAAGCTCAGGGTCCATGATAAATACTTGTGGTCTTGGACCCATCCATATAAAAGATTTTTTCCCTGCAAACATATATATGTCTCATTTATACAACCGAAGAGAACGAAATGAACAGAGAGATCTTTAGAACATAAACAAGTCAGGAGAACAGGTTCATTACAACTTCATCGAATTCAAAGAAAGTCAAAACAAACTACATACAACAAGCAAAAGTTTCCTACCAGAAAAGGTGATTTCAATACAAGGAAATGAATGAGGGATTTGTGAATGGATTTGAGTTATATACACCACAATCAGCAGGTGTTGTGATCGTGCTTCATATATCTTCACTTTTGAGCCGAGGGTCTATCGGAAACAACCTCTCTATCCCGCAAAGGCATTTGCTTACATTTTACCCTCTCCTCATAACTAACTTGTGGGACTACATTGAGTATGTTGTAGTACATATAATTAACAGGTGAGCCCTTACCATCACTCCGAGCATGTGGATATCAATAGACACAAGGATTTAATCAACTGAATTGAATTGATTCCACCAAAACAAAACTCACTTGATTGATTCATGTACAAATACCTACCAAATCAATATAAAATTCAAAGTGTAAAAGTTGGTGCATTTTAATTTTACAATAATAAATTAGTTACCTTATTTTAGGTCAAATTTGAGTGGGTCATAATGGGTTAAAACAACAATCGGGTGAACACCCAATCCAACCCAAATTTGGTTGGGTCAAAATGGGTTATATAACGGGTCAAGACCCAACTCAACCCAATTTTTCCTAAGCTTAATTGTTTTACTTGATCTTTTAAAAGATTTTAGCACCTATTAAAATTATTTTTTTATTTATTATGATTTATGGCTATATAATACTATCAAATTGAAAAAATAATTTAAAAATATTTAGATAAGCCAATTCAGTTACATATCAACCCAAACTTTTAGTGGGTTAAAATGGGTTGGGTTGAACTCATGAATGGACGGGTCAATAACTCGTCCAAACTTAAACGGGTTGTGGACGGGTTGGTTTTGATTTTGCTACCCCTAGTATTAGTTTTCTACCCGTTACTAATATTTACCAGGAAATTTGCTTGTAATTGCAGAATACGTAACCTGATTGTATAATTAAACTCCTTATCTAAGTTACTTGATGATTGCGGAGCTACAGTATTAGCTATGGGTTTGCACTAAGCTCCTGCATTTCTGCAAGAAACTGTTTCCACAGCTCGAATCTACGACTTCCTAATCACATGACAATAACTTTACCAGTTACTATAACTCGAAAACTTACCATATTTCTTGATGATTTCAAGAAAGAAAGGCACTATTCTTGGGGATAAATCATCATCAGACAGATTCATAGGCTTTGAATTAGCTTCCTTAATCATCCCAGAAAAATCTTTCATATCACCATACAATATTCTGTATGAATTCCCTTTTAGCCCTTGTTTCCTCAACAATTTCTCCAACTTCTTTGGTCTGAACCAAACCCAATTTAGTACTTTCCATAGACACACAAACAGAGCAACTGCTATGACACAACAACATATTGTTACTAATATTTGAATTTTGTCCATTTTGTTTGAATTAAATTTATGTGTG